>BQNB010115994.1:10000-12500 GCA_026074375.1 Tanacetum coccineum
CTAAACCTTCATAGTTAAAAAAATAGTTTTTTGGCGAGAGAACTTGAGTAACATTTAATTTTTATAGTAACCCATTATCACTAAATCCAAACCTTTAACCCTAATCACTAAATCCTAAACCCTAAACCCTTAACTCTAAACCCTAAACCCTAAACCCTAAACCCTAAACCCTAAACCCTAAACCATAAACCCTAAACCCTAAACCCTAAACCCTAAACCCTTAAACCTAAACCCTAAACCCTAAACCTTTATAGTTAAAAAAAGAGTTTTTTGGCGGGAAAACTTCAATAAGATTTAAACATTTAAAGGTAAACCCCTAAACACTAAACCCAAAATCCTAACCCTAAAACCCTAAAACCTAAACCCTAAACCCTAAACCATAAACCCTAAACCTTAAAAGTTAAAAAAAGAGTTTTTTTGTCGAGAAAAACTTGAGTAAACTTTAATTTTTATAGTAAACCTTAAACCCTAAACCCTTAACCTTAAACCCTAAACCCTAAACCCTAAACCCTAAACCCTAAATTCTAAACCCTAAACCCTAAACCCTAAACCCTAAACCCTAAACCCTAAACCGTAAACCCTAAACCCTAAACCCTAAACCCTAAACCCTAAACCCTAAACCCTAAACCCTAAACCCTAAACCCTAAACCCTAAACCCTAAACCCTAAACCCTAAACCCTAAACCCTAAACCCTAAACCCTAAACCCTAAACCCTAAACCCTAAACCCTAAACCCTAAACCTTAAAACTAAACCTAATACCCTAAACCTAATCCTAAACCCTAAACCCTAAAGCCATAAGCCCTAAACCAAAAACATAAACCCTAAACCTTATAAAAAGTTTTAATAAAAAAGAGTTTTTTGGCGGGAAAACTTGAGTAAAATTTAATTTTTATAAACCCTAAACCCTAAACCCTAAATCCTAAACCCTAAACCCTAAACCCTAAACCTTAAACCCTAAACAATAAAACCTAAACCCTAAACCCTAAACCCTAAACCTTCATAGTTAAAAAAAGAGTTTTTAGCGGGAAAACTTGTGTAAAATTTAATTTTTATAGTAAACCCTAAACCCAAAATCCAAAATCCTAAATCCTAAACACTAAATTCTAAACCATAAAACCCTAAACCAGAAATCCTAAACCCTAAATCCTAAACCCTAAACCTTCATAGTTAAAAAAGAGTTTTTTGTTGGAAAACTTGAGTAAAATTTAATTTTTATAGTAAACCCAAAATCCAAAATCCAAAAATCTTAATCCCTAAACCATAAACCCTAAATCTTCATAGTAAAAAAAAGAGGTTTTTTGGCGGGAAAACTTGAGTAACATTTAATTTTTATAGTAAACCCTAAAGCTTAAATCCTAAACTCAAAACACTAAATCCTAAACCCTAAACCCGAAATTCTAAACCCTAAACCCTTAACCGTAAATCCTAAACCCTAAACCCTAATACCTAAACCCTAAACCCTAAACCTTCATAGTTAAAAAAAAAGAGTTTTTTTGGCAGGAAAACTTGAATAAAACTTAACTTTTATAGTAACCCTAAACCCTAAACCCTAAACCCTAAACCCTAAACCCTAAACCCTAAACCTAAACCTAAACCCTAAACCCTAAACCCTAAACCCTAAACCCTAAACCATAAACCCTAAACCCTAAACCCTAAACCCTAAACCCTAAACCATAAACCTAAACCCTAAACCCTAAACCCTAAACCCTAAACCCTAAACCCTAAACCCTAAAACCAAACCTTAAAACTAAACCATAAAACCTAAACCTTCATAGTTAAAAAAAAGAGTTTTTTGGCAGGAAAACTTGAATAAAATTTAACTTTTATAGTAAACCCTAAATCTAAAATCCTAAACCCTAAACAATAAACCCTAAACCCTAAACCCTAAACCCAAAACCCTAAACCATAAACCTTAAACCTTAAACCCTAAACCCTAAACCCTAAACCTTATTTTTGCCGGGGTAGTGTCCCTTTTACCCAAAAAAACCCCTAAACCCTAAACCCTAAACCCTAAACCCTAAACCCTAAAACCCTAAAACCCTAAAACCCTAAACCCTAAACCCTAAACCCTAAAACCTAAACCCTAAACCCTAAACCCTAAACCCTAAACCTTAAACCTTCATAGTTAAAAAAAGAGATTTTTTTAGCTGGAAAACTTGAATAAAATTTAACTTTTATAGTAAACCCTAAACTCTAAACCCAAAATCCTAAACCCTAAACCTTAAACCCTAAACACTAAACCCTAAACCTTCATAGCTAAAAAAAGAGTTTTTTTGGCGGGAAAACTTGAGTAAAATTTAATTTTTATAGTAAACCCTAATCCTAAACCCTAAACCCTAAACACTAAACCCTAAACCCTAAACCCTAAACCCTAAACCCTAAACCCTAAACCCTAAACCCTAAACCCTAAACCCTAAACCCAAAACCCTAAACCATAAACCCTAAACCCTAAACCCTAAACCCTAAAACCTAAACACTAAACCCAAAACCCTAAACCTT
>BQNB010115994.1:17500-20000 GCA_026074375.1 Tanacetum coccineum
GCAAATCTTGTACATCAACTACCTAATTAATGAGTGTACTTAGTGGTTTAGCTAAATACTATGTGTGACTACTAAAAACCACAAAACCATGCTTAGGAGGGCACGGTTTGGTTCGCATAGGACTAGGGAGTAAGCAACTAATTTAATTGTCTATAAATAACACACACACTACCACTTAACAAAGTTCTAAACCTCTAAACACTCTCTCAAAACTAAGAACCTTTCATTTCTCTCTCTATACCTTCGGGTCTCGATATAACCGAGCCCATACATAGACCCAACTTGGATACTAAGGACTTAAGAGCCTATGAGTTCACATATAAGCGAAGTCAAGAGGGATTACCACCTAAGCTTCCAAGACTAGTAATACAAGCTTTTGAAAGCTTAGGGTTGGCAGACGCATTGAGTACAAGTGTAACGGGTTGCTTCTCAATTCCACAGACCAAGAGCATAGGACCGAAAGTAATTTGCACCAACACATTTCCTTTGAAAATAGATACGTATTACGTTAATTGTAAACTAGCCATAGTGTGATCAAGTGAATGTCCTGCGATGTACTGAGCGAGAAAACACACAATGAGAAGACATGAAATGAACGTGTTAAGAGCACATTGTATTCGTTTAATAACTTGCGTAGTGTCGGAAACGTAAAAGCTAACGCAAACAATAACCTTGATATATAAGAATGGACCACGACATAGGAAATAAGCCTTGTTCGCGAAAATATAAGGAATCTATACGTAAACTTTTAAAGAAAACGTATCAACTCGGCTTAGGTGCGTGTACAAGGTTATTAGATGATTTGCATGTAGCGGGTCACGACTAGAAAATGCTAGGCACTCTTGGTTGGTGCTAGACAACTCGACGAGTCATATATCACACTAATAAAACCATGTGGGCCTCTCTAGGACTTCGCAACCCACCTTCGTGAGCCCACAAGGCCCATAAGCCACAAACAAGCTAGGACGGCTTATTCATGAGCTTAAACGACTTATAAGATGTTTACGAGCCTAGGATAAGTTTATGACCTTAAAAGGAGAAAGCCCGACCACTAGAACTCCTATCGTGTCTTTTATAGTCCAACTCGAGCCCAATACAGCTCATAAGCCACAAAAAGCTAAACACTTATTTCGAGAGCTTAATAACGCGGCTTAATGAGCTTAATAAAGACAATAAAGAGCTAATGGACCCTTTGTATTCTTTAAAACCAACCGAACCCTAATGGTCCTACTAGCCATTTACCACGGGCCCTAAATGAGTCAAATAAGCTCACAATAAGCTCGAGTAGCATTATTGGTGACCTTATGAGGGCTTAATCAGCTTAACGGACTTAAATGTACTTAATGGACCTCAATGGACCCAACGAAACGCCTTTGAACCCTTATCGGGCCTCAACAGGCCCAAACCGGCCCAATCAAAAGCTTATTAGCTTATTTTAAATAAGCTAGAAATTAAAACAGAAGTATTGGGCTTAAATAGGGTAGAAAATAAGCTAAAATGCTTAAGGAACCCATAAGGTTCTATTCGGGCCAAGCTATTGGGCTTACGGGCCCAATAAGCTCGAAATAAGCTCCAATAAGCTCACCAAGCTTATTTTAAGCTTAACAGCCCCGTAGGAGCTTATTTAAGGCTTTCGGACTTATTTAAATCATATTGGACCTTTGGTAAGTTAAACGGACCTTAACGGGCCCAATAAGGCCCGTTAAGTCAATAATAAGCACGAATGGCTTATTTATAAGCCGAAGTTGCTTGGTTGGCTTATTTAGACTAAATAAGACCAAAATACCACTGTCCGGGATTTTAATTGAGTCGAAAATGCGATTTTTACAAAGTCGGGGACTAAAACTGTGATTTCCGAAATCTAAGGGATTTGAAATGTCATTTTTCGAAATGCAATAACTCCAGGGACCATTCTTGCCACATTCTGAAACTTAAGGATTGAAGTGAAATTTATAAAGACCTAAACTACAATTGTATAAACTTAAGGGACTGATTATGTCAATTCCGAAACTAAAAGGGTTTTTAAAGTATAAATGTGTACATTTGTAAACCCAGGGACTAAAAGTGAAATAATTAAGAACTTAAGGGTATGTTAGAACCAAAGTAAAATAGATGAAACACTTGACAAGTCGGTCGAACGATAAGATATTCGGACATCGAACGATTTAATAACAAGTTAATAAATAAGTATATTTATTAATAATGATTTTCACGGTTTATAACGAAACCTGATCGAAATATAAATACAATAATCTTGAGTGTCACCACACAAGTGATAACGGTATATATAAACTTAAAGGGTAAATATTCTAAACCCTAAACCTTAAACCCTAAGCCCTAAACCCTAATCCCTAAACCTTAAACCTTAAGCCATAAACCCTAAATCCTAAACCCTAAACCCTAAACCCCAAATTCTAAACCGTAAACCCTAAACCTTAAACCCAAAACCCTAAACCCTAACCCCTAAATTCTAATCCCTAAACCCTAAACCCTAAACCCT
>BQNB010115995.1:0-21445 GCA_026074375.1 Tanacetum coccineum
AAAAAAAAAGAAAATCCAAAACCCAGCCCGGTTCAGTTTGACCCGTTTTTTTGACCGGAACCTGTTCAACCGGTTGAACCGGCTGGGTCGAACCGGGTTTCAAAACATTGCCTAAAACACATAATTATGACAATAATAAACATGATAAACAATGTTGGTTACTAAATGCGTGAGCTTGCAAGCATAGCTTATTCATACGACTTTAGAAATGGAGGAGGCTCGATGGAGCATCAACAACTTCTGGGCAAACTTTAACTTTCTATCTGACACTAGCAACGGCCCCGAGTTGGAATGAAGTTACCATATTTTTTAGCAAAGGGGAACAAGCGACACTTGATCAAACATATTTCATTCTCTGAACTTGTAAAATACGAAAATACCACTCTGAAGTTTTAGCTTCCCCATTGTGTTGCAGCCTACCTCAAAAGAACTTGCGGGTACTAGTGAGAAGTTCTTGTTGCGGCCTACAAGAACAAATAGCATTTCACCATGTAATTAACAATGAGATCTTAAGATTAGATATATGTTACATATGAGTTAAGTCACAGTGATTATTAAAGTCTGCAAATTCGAGGCCCAAATCATTTCAAAGGTGCATAATACCATACTACTATTGCTAAAGTCAGTTGGGTATAATGTAAGACTCTTGAGGTTGTCTTAGAATGATTCTTCGATTCAGACTATGGGTATAAAGTAAGTTCTTGTTGCGGCCTACAAGAACAAATAGCATTTCACCATGTAATTAACAATGAGATCTTAAGATTAGATATATGTTACATATGAGTTAAGTCACAGTGATTATTAAAGTCTGCAAATTCGAGGCCCAAATCATTTCAAAGGTGCATAATACCATACTACTATTGCTAAAGTTAGTTGGGTATAATGTAAGACTCTTAAGGTTGTCTTAGAATGATTCTTCGATTCAGACTATGGAGGTTGTTTAGATTCAGGCAAGAGTACTGCAGGTTATATTTTCATAGTGGGTGGTACAGCAGTTAGTTGGATGTCTAAAATTCATAAATGTGTCGCTATGTCAACCACAGAAGCCAGGCTGAGTATATGGCTATTGCAGATGGGAAAGAGGTGGTATGGTTGAAGAATTTTCTTGAAGAGTTAGACAGAGCCCAAACAAAGAGTGTTTTATATTGTGATAACCAGAGTGACATTCATTTCACGAAGAATCAAGTGTTTCACGGTCAAACGAAACACATCAAGATAAAATATCACTATATCTGAGAATTGGTAAGTGAAGAGACGTTATCTTTGATGAAGATTCTTGGAGCAAAGAACCCTGCAGATATGTTCACCAAGGTGGTGACAACATAGAAGTTGAAGCTTTGCGCAACATCAACTGGCCTCCAAGATAACTAATGAACAGAGGCTGGTGTCTTACCAGAGAGAAAGGTTATTACCAGTTTGATGATGTTAGTTAAGGATACCTTGTATCGAAAGTCTCTTAGCCCTGTGTTTGGTTAGTGCAGCGTGTTAGGTATGTTCAACGGTATAGGAAGGTTAGAGCAGTAGCATTGTTGAATGTGGTTTGAAGTTTACAGAGATTACTTGAGATGGAGAGTAGTAAAGTGATCAGCCTCTAAGTGGGAGATTGTTAAGTTACAAAGACTGATTTAGGCTTCGAGCAGAAGGCTCTAATATTAATCTGACGAAGCGTAATAGATGTAGGACTCTACTTACGCAGAAGCTCCTTGGGATGGCTTAAGTAGAGCAGAAGAAGATTGACAAAGGCTTTGAGATATAGGCTCTGGTGAGAGGCTCCCTCCCCGCTGGGCAAAAACTTTTGGATATAAGCTCGGCCCATATGTAGTTACCCGGGCTTTAAGATGCAATCTTGGGAGAAAGTTAGGATTGGGGTTTCACACGTATATATACCCCTCAATGTAATTATAAACGTGGATCTCTTGTGTATGTGTGTGTGTGTGTACCACAATAATAAATCTCTCTAACTTGACCTAGTAGACTGCTACGACTTCTATAGTTGTAGATATCACGTTATATCTTCTGCCAATTACATTTCGCAATTACTTTCTGTAAGCCTTGTTTGTGTTCTTTATTTGTTCGTCGATGTGTGCCACAACATACCCGGCCTGACCTGGTCTGAACTCGAGATCGGCCTATTACCTAAAAGGCATGATATTAGTTTTCATATCGACATAGACCAACCATATCGGGCTTTTTAGAAAAGGTCATATACGATGAAGCAAAAAGAAAAAACATGGCAAAGTCTATGGAGTAAAAGGTCAATGATGATGTGTCATTTTATACACTATATCGGGGTCATTTAACCCCCCTAAATCATGCAAATATGCCCATGTTATATGCTTAATCGTTTTTTTTCAGGTTTTTAGCACTTGAATGGCATTTGGAGGAAATACACATGACTTGGGCTCATTTGGAGAAAAAACAGACAAGAATACGACCATACAATCCATTTTCTTGAAGAATATTAGCAAACAATGCGTGGAACGGCGTCGCAGGCTTCAAGCGACGTCGTCATGATCTTTCAAGTGACGGTGTCATGGATTTGACAACGGTGTCAGGACGTAGCCGACTTAAACCGGCTCTAGAAGATTCTACTTGGCGACGGCGTCACGACTACAACACGACGCCGACGCTTTTCTTATATATACAAAACTGATTTTAGGGTTTTAAATGTGTAACTTTATATAACTTTTGGGAGACGAACCCTAATCATTCTAGCATCTTTTAGGCCGTCTTTAGGGTACTCAAACCCTATTGTAACTGACCTTAATCCATGTTTTAATCAAGTAAGATTGTTTATCTTTAATCATTCAATATGTCTATGTATTGTTTGATTGATTTATGTTCTTGCTTTCTTTATAACATGTTAGGCTAAACCCTCCCTTGTATTTACTTATGATTGTATGAAATTCATATTGTAGATCCTTTTAATGTTGCATCTTGTGATGGATGTGCGAGTTAGGCTTTAGAAAACTAGCCATAAGATATTAAATGGCATATGAGACTAGGAAACCGAGATGAGTAGAAAGGATAACCAATCGGAAACATTCTTCATACTACCCCTTACCCCAATATGTTTATGAACCCTATTAAGTATTTTTCAAATGCATTAATATACTCTTATGGCCTTGTAATAGTCTTCATACTACCATTTACTTGTGCATTGCCTTAAACAGAATAATAAATAAACTGCTATTGTTTTGTTGTAATTCGATCATACTTAAGAAAATTTACCACTATCATCACAAGTGTGACAAAGCAACAGGATAGGAGACAGCCAAACTAGGAAGTAAGTAACATGATTAAGTATAAATACAACTTTTAATCATAAAGTTAGTCACCATTATATTATTATTATAATTAGTATAAAAGAGTAAACTGCAAAAATCATCCCTGTGGTTTGTAGTTAGTGACACTAATCATCCCTAGCCGATACTATTGGCAATAATCATCCCTGAGTAGCAAATGTCCGGCAAAAATCATCCTTATTAGGGATGATTTTTGCAAAAAGTTTAACAAAAAGTTTTGCAAAAAACATCCCTTCAGGGATGATTATTGCCGAACGTTTCACCACTCAGGGATGATTAGTGCCAATAGTATCGGTTAGGGATGATTAGTGCCACAAACTACAAACCACATGGATGATTTTTGCAGTTTACTCTTAGTTTAATTATTAAGACAACCAAACCTCAAAACATGAATATATTACATGCTTCATAAAAAATAAAAAATACAAAAGTAATCTTCTCCTCAACCCCAAATAGACCTTTGTTAGATCTTGATCGAGCCTTCCCCACCTATTCTCCTAGAGAACGATAACAACCCCCGAGTCTTGCCTATACTACACTACAACGATTAGGTACACTGCCTAGGGAGTTGTAAAACTCCGTGTTGAAGTCTTTACGCCAACTGAACAACATCAAGTTTTTGGTGCCGTTGCCGGGGAATAGTTAGGTTTTGACCAATGTTTAACATAGGTCTACTCGCTTGATTCCTATCAAATGAGATTTTTATTTTCGTTATATTAGCTTTCCTATAGTCTATCTCTTCTTTGTGTGTTTGTTCATAATTTTCATTGACTATTCCATTCTTTATTATGGAGAAAGCGAATCCACCACCGACCAATAACCCACATATCCTGCAAATTACGCTTTGCGCAAGGGTTATCCAAGAGGTCAGCGAGCTACAGACAATCTCGGCCTATATCGATTCTCGCCTAGAGAGCATTAACCAATTCCTTAATGGTTTCACACAACAACCTAATGAAATCGATGTAGATGACCTTGAGCCCGACGACGAATCGGTAGATACACCACTTGTTTCTCCTTTTCTAGATTCGAATGACGATTCTAATAATGGTGAAGTCCTGAATGAGCTAGAAGAATATGGTAATGCAGGACAATTATGCCGCTAAAGGGCAATTAATAGTTTCGATGGGGACGACTTAGCATTTCAATGTATGATCGGTTTTAGGAAGTTTGTTGCCTACTTTGACCCTTTTTTACCAATGAACATTATCACGCGTAAAGCCTATAACACTATAATGGTAGAAGGATTAGAAAGTACAGGGAAGAACTTAGTTGCCATTGTTCGGGATGTCTATGTGTTTGTATAAAGTTTCACTTACATCACGGACTTTGTGATATTAGAAGACATAGGAGAGTTTATCCTAAGTAATATGGCTGAAGTTGTGATGGGCAAACCCTTTAGAAAAATCACTAAACTTGAATACGGTTGTGCTAAGGGATTGATGTCTTTCACTAGGATCTTTGACAACTACACATTCTAGATGCCCCGCACTATTCCTAAGTTTAAAAATTGGGGGCACGTGTCGTGGAGTAAAATCCCACCCATCCTTGTGCTAAGTCAAAGAGATCTAGCTAACGGATTTAGGAATGCCTAGGAGAAGAACAAATTTATGTATAAGAATTGTTTGAACCTAGGTCCCGAATACCAAGTGGATGAAAGTATGAAAGAATGGCTTATCCGTGGGCATGCGAGCCTACACGAAGTCATGTAAGGATGTGTCACTTCGAGTCTAGCTACAAGACTCAATAATAAAGAAAAGCGTTTTTTGAGAGGCAACCCAATATTTAATTTTCCCGCATTTAGGAGTGTCGTGTGTTTTAATTCTTTTCGTTTATTCTTTTATGTTTGAATCATTTTTTGTAATCATGCTTTGCTTTGTTTTTAATTCGTCTTATTGACAATCAAATGTATTTTGCATAAAATAAGTGTAGGGGAAATTATCCGGTTTTTAAGAACCAATTCAAACATATTAAATAAATTGTTTAGATTAATTCGCGTCAGTTTCGAGTCATTTGATTGTAATGATTAATCTTAGGTTTCATGCAGTAATTCACACAGGAAATAACTTATATAATCGCGTGCAGGAAATTTTTCAAAGAAAACGAAAAGAAAATTTTCGCAGTCGCTGGCGACGGCGTCATGATTTATCCTGACGGCGTCGTGAGCCTAGCTACAGGAAAATTTAAAAAAAATTCAACTATTTTCGAAAAATAATTTGTACAACATTTAAAATTCGTAATTCTTTTATAAACCTATGATTATATCATCACTTTCATCCTATCTTTACTGCTTTAATAGAGTCAACCCTAAAGTTTCATTGTATATATCATTATCCCGCCAATTTTACGCTTGGTGTAGTTGTCTTTGTCTTTGATTACAAGTTATATTTAATGAGAAGAAGCTTGGAAGTTCTTAAGAAGTTTCATTAGACGATTCTTGGAGGACGATTTAACTAGTTATCGCATATTTCTTCTCCATTATTGAGCAAACAAAGAGAGTACTAGTTTCTTTTACTTGTTTTCTTCTCTCTTTATTCGTTTTTACGAGTACTTCTATAGAGCATTGGGGACAATGTTCAACTTAAGTGTAGAGGGAATAAGCCTTAGAAACTATTCCTTCAATTGCCATTTGCGTTGTCCTTAAAATGATGGGTAATATATCGAAACATAACATAAAAGGTAATTTTAACCAAAATTTAAAAAAAATATGACACACACCGACGAAAACCGATTATTAATAGCGTCTCATGGATAGTAATTTATATGACTAGCACAAAAACCCTCAGAATTCCACCATAAAAATGTGAAGTTCGCCTTTAGATCTATAGGAATTCGGGTATCCATTTTCGATACCCAAGATAGTTTATACCTTTAGCTTGTTCGAGTTAAGGTTCGAATGCATTCATATGTGTCTATTCCGTAGTTACGGATGTGTACGTATGATCTTTGTCGCCTTTTCTGGAACATTGGTATCGGTATTAAATTATATGAATGTACCGATAGTATATTAAATTCTAGAACTTGTTTTTGTGATGCATCCCAAGACCGCATAGTAAGTATTAAGATTTGCTAGAAAAGGTGCACTACGATTAACCCATGTTTTAAACATGTAATTGTTGTCACACCCCGCCTTGGCGGAAACGCAAGGCGTGACGGAGAGGATCGTCATAACACACTGATATAAGATAATAGAGAATTCACTAAATGAAAATCCAACACAAAATGTCATGACGACTCCCGACACAAGTGGAGACTTGTATCGTGGTTAGTCAATACCACGACAAACATAGTCATAAAATCATATAAATAGAAATCCCCAAACCAGGACAAATCCCAACGAAACAAACAACATTCATAGAAATTTAAAGTCTCAATCTTATACGAAATGAACTACGCCAAGGAGTGTCGCCTAAGGTTTCACTAAGCGATGCAAGAAACTCAATCCTCCTTAAGCATTGTTATTAGTAGTGCCTGAAAATGAATGCTCGAAAACGTCAACATAATGTTGATGAGCTCGCAGGTTTAAGTAATAAACGCATTTATTGTACATAAAAATAAAAGTAGGACATTAGTGTGTAAAAAAGCGTAGCAGCAAGAATGTGTATAGGAACAAATCCATATCGCACCATTCAATTGAGTTATGTAACCAAGTAACCGTGCACAATAGATTTCCAAACATGTCGCCTACCAGCTGGAGCTAAATAGTTGGCTTAATAGTCATCAACATAGAATTCATAGGCGTGTCATCACATAACCATCAACATAGTAATCAACCACAAATACTTGCATACACAATTATAAACACACAAATTGTCCAAAGAAATAAAGGAACTAGCACAACAAAAAGTAATTGAAATAGACTTTGAGTATCATTTTCCCCCAAGAAATATATATAAAAGGGGCCACGAAACTCACCTCATTAGATGGAATGAAGTGCGCAAATAGCCGAGCAACTACTCTTAGTCGATATCAACGCTAACAAAGTCCAAACTTATTTTCCACTCACATGATCTACAATAATTGATCAACTACTATTAAAAACAAGCGGTCTATTATTGGTTTAGTATTATAGTTTAAACATTTCTTATCCAAGAAGTATTTATACTCATTTAAATATATAGTATATATCTTATATATTAATGGTGTATCACTTATAATATGCTATTCATGTTAAAACATACTTTTAGATGATTAGATTGAACAAAACATTCTAGGCGTACATCTTATAAACTTTATTACGTCAAAGACAAAATAAAGTGGACTATAAATCGGATTAGTTTTGAAGAGCATAAAATGAACAGGGACCAAAAGTGTAACTTTAAAATTCTAGTATTTATGTCTAACTAGTTTTATAAGTCAAGGACCAAAAGTGATTATAAGTATGAGTATTTATTTTCTTGTAACAAACTATAAAATACAAGGACTAAAAACATAAATTAAAATAAAGCCTTGAATATTTTGATCATCTCCTTCGTTTCTGCATGGTACCGAAGTCGAACCGTCTTTTCACGTCATATTTAACTTCATAGATGCGAATGTGTTTAGTTTACATGATGCTATTACTAGGCAAAACATTGTTACCAATATTTTTATCTATCTCGGGTTTCATATTGCATCGAAATATGGCCTCATTAGAAACGAGACATGTACCCGTTTATCGTTATTAGATGTTATTGGTATACGTTTTATTAATGCTTAAGCGTCTAGTGTTGTTTCACGTTGAATCTCAGCATTAGACAATGAATAATATACACTTGATATTATGGTGAAGGTTTACCTCAGAATTAATCAATGCGCGAGAACAAATCGAATTCAAACACAAACACCAGTTCCCTTATAAACGGTTATAATGGATGTAATTATAACCCAAAGCCAAACGCCGAACGTCAAACATGAATAGAGAAAATCAAAACCATGTCTCGAACACGGACAAAAATCAACCAAACACACTTGAGTATCGGTAAAAATGAGCCCAAAACTCGCGCTTGAATTCCCACTTAATCAAACGAAACATCAATACTGAAACTCTTCTTGAAGATGAACCAAAAACAATATAAGAGTTTGTTGTATGAATTGGGATAAAGTGTATGGTGACTCGTGAGGTTTTTTTTTTGTTCCAACTGACACTACTACACAAAATGGTTTTTCCCACGGTAAAATCCGTGGGAAATCCCGTGGGTAAAGGCCCTTATCCACGGATTTCTCACGGAATTATTCAATGCAAAAACCTTCGTGGGTAAATATTTTCCCACTGATTTTCCCACGGAACGTTGACTATTTCCCACGGATATTGCCGTGGATAATCCGTGGGTTTTTCCCACATATTTCTAGCAACCATTTTTCACATATATTCTACGTTTTTTTGCCACCGATTTCCCACAGTTATTTCCCACTGATTTCTCACGAATATTTTCCCACATTTTTTACCAACAATTTTTGCCACAGATCTCCCACAGTTATTTCCCACTGATTTCTCACAAATATTTTCCCACTAATTTCCCACACGATGCAAAAACCCTTGTTGGTAAATATTTGCAACTTCCAACAGATTTGGAACAATATTAATTGCAACGTGATGAGCTTGCTACGACTTTGAATAACACAAAAACCACAATCCAAATTAAATTAATAATCATAGAATATTCAAATATTGTATTAAGGTATCACGAGTGTATCAAATTCTACCAATGGTACCAGATATAAAGCCTAACTAGAAAGTTTTGTAACTGAAACAAACTATTTACACAAGATGGTTAGGGAAAGGCCAAAAGTTTGTCACGTAGCAAGCACCTCAACAGCCTTCATGTCTTCTTGCATAAACTTTTCTCTACCAAGTACACCGGCTGATCTTAATTTCTTCAAAAGAACATACATGTAGCTGCTCAAATAAACATGTAAGTATATGTCAGAGGGTCTTGCGCAAGCAACATTAATTTGTGTATCAAATTATGATACATGCAAAAATAAAGTGTTGCCACAATGCAGATGCAAAAAAAAGGTCCTAGATAATAAGAATCTATAATATCTAATTGCAATTAAATACAAGTAGTGGCATGCTTGTTATTGTGATGTACACTTGTTTGGAAGGTTTTAAAGACAAAATAGCTTAAGGTTCAAGTAAATGAAAATCACTTTTGAAGAGTGCACCTTAAATATTTTTCCAAACTCAAAAAGTGTGATTTCACACTGAATAAATATATATCCTTGTGCAATTCTAAATTACCAATTAAAAAGAGACTTTAGGTGAGGCTACTATGTTTACAACCTAAGGGACCTAAACACAAAAAATAAAGTTAACACAACCAAACAAGTGTAAACCACCATGACCTAAACACGAAATTTGGCCGTTGCTATTGGCAGATCAAGTTAAGGTCGTCTTTTTCCCTAATGCATTATCCTGCATATATAACCAAAACTTAAAACAATATGACACTTGAGTGTGCAAAAGATATTGAACATGTTCAAGTTCTAAAAACACTAACTCTTAATTATCAACAAGAACAAACTTGTAACTAAACAAGAACAAATTATGAAACATTGTAAACTGAATAAACAACTATCCAAACATTATAAACTGAATCTTCAATAAAACTTGTTCTTAAACAGTATAATGTGAAAATACTTTTAACTTAACAGAAAGTAAAAATAAATGGCATACCGGTGAGAGACGGTGCTTCGTATTGACAGATATCCTACATAGAGTCAGCTCGACATCAATCCATCTATCTCTTCTACCAAAACCTTTTTAGCCTGTTTTGCCATAGTTGTCTCGTATTGATATATATCATACATAAATTATGAAAGGTATAAGCATAATGTTTGCAGATGCTCGCAAAACAATAAAACACAGTAAAAAAATCAATTTCCAGTCTTAAAGTCAAGTTTTAAGAAACATTAAATGACACAAAAACATAATATAAATAGGTACCATAAAGTATTTTATAAAAATATCCACAAAATCGTCATTAAGATGTCTCCACTCAGTTTGTGCCCAACGCAAGTGTGCCTTGAAGTCCTTTGTAATTGAGATTGCGACACATGTTTCCAGATAGCTTCACAATAGAAGATTTTGTTAATAAACCAACAAAAGTTGAGCATACTAATTATAAACAGAAGCTGGTTAATAAACTAACAAAGGGTGAACATACTAATTACGAACATAAGCTGAGACTAAGCACCAAAAACATATAAAAGTGGTCGAGCATACAGGTTACAAAGTTAAGCAAACCCCCAAGAAATATTATCAAGAATGAAATGGGTGAGCAAATAGAGAGAGCAGGTCATTAATTTTACGAAGTATCACACAAATAGAAAAAGATGCCAACTTTGGTCTGAATATGCTTTATTACCAAACAGTTGAAACGTCATCATGTATCTGGGTAGGTGTTGGGCTAAGCTTACTGATGAAACCTAAATATTGATCTGTAAAACTAAACGCTTATTCAAACGCTTATTTAAAGATCAGTAAAAGAAGAAAAATGGAACATACACAAAATGGATTTCATTATTCACCCCAAAAGGTATAAAATTTATTAAGCAATTCGTCACTTGAGAGATCCTAAGCTATTTCATACTGTTATTTGTCTAAGACTCCACCATTCTTAAAATACAATTACATCAATCTTCTCCATTAAAGGGTAGAACTGTAGAAACGGGATAATAATGCATAACACTTACAAACTAACATAGTAACTATAATTGTTTTCTTAATGCCATGACCTTAAAAACTACTAGCATATATTAAACCTCACCAATAGAAGTGCTAACAAATGAGTCTACTACCAAAGAATGATGATAAGATAAGGCTGTCCTAAGATAATTCAAGTAAACTAAAATAATTATCACTGGCCAACCTTAAAATTCATACTAAAAGTACTAATATACTATTAACAAGGACTTAAAATTATTATTTTTTTCTATAACAAAACAATATTAGTATAATTACCAGCAGGTCTATCTTCAGTAACTGTACCTGAAGCACCAATACCACCAAGCCTATCCCTAACATCTTCAAGAGGTCATTGTCTTTTGGCGTTCTTTTTGAAAAACCTTCGAGAATCTTCTAGAATAGCCGGCCAAGGCCCAAAAAATGCAAATCTCCGTTATTGTTTTTAGGAGACGCCCAAATCTTTGATAATTCAATATTTGGCAGGGGTGAGATGTTGATAACCTCTACAGTCAAATCACGTGACCCCGAGAATTGTACTCTATAGAAATCCAGAAATCACACTTGAGAACTTGGCGTACAATTTTTCTTCCTCGTAAGCAATTTAATATCCTGCCTAAAGAGGTGTTCTTCATGGTTCCTTCTTACTTTCAGAGTAGCATCAAAATGTCATCAATGAAGACATATTACAAACTTGTCCAGATACAGGTTTACACAACCCGTTTATAAGGTACCATGAACAACGGCCGGTGCATTAGTCAAACCAAAAGACATGACATTGAATTCATAAGTGGACCGTATCGAGTCCTGAATGCAATACTGGGAATGTCTTCCTTCACCGAACACCCTCACGGGTATACTCTGACCTCAGATCGATCTTTGAATAAAATACTACTCACCCTTGCAGCCGGAAAGACCCATCTTTTTCTTCTTTTAGCCACCAGAACCGGAGCTCCCCAGGTGAGGAACTGGTCTATGAAGCCTTTGTCCGTATAACTTCCTCGCAAGTTTCTCGCCGCAAGTTCCTTCAATTGTGACGTGCTAAATCTATTAATGGTGCACACCCGTGCAACTGTGTGCACCCGGTACCAAATCATTCGAAACCCACTTTGTCGGGTGGGTGGTATATCCCGCAAGTCTCAGGAAAGACTTCAGGAAATTCTATGAACAACTGGCACATCTTTCTAAGTCGTTTCTCCCTGTGGACTTATCTTCGTCTTTGGGTTGCGATGATAATTGCTAAGAATTACGTGACTATCCCTTCGTTAAATAATCCTTGAGCCTTAGTACAGACGAGATGATGTTTAATCGGTCCCGTGTTTATTGCTAGCTTCTTGTCACCACGACGATTAAAAATTTCACTGCCAAAAGGAATACAACGATCTTTTCCGCACATTACCATAACTGCCATGGTGTACTTTGCCAACTAATCCATACACAAATATCACGTCAAAACAAATCTAGTTCTACGGGCATTAGTCGATGTTGAAGAGGATGATTTAAGAGGTTAACGTACAACCCCGATAATAGTGTTTAATCCAACTATTCGCCCGGGCGGCAAGGTCGACATTATAATATGATCTAAGCAGTCAGAGTTGATAATAATTGCGAGAGCTAAATGCCGTAGATACAAAAATCCTATCGGAAACAACCAGTATCAAATAAAATAGATGCATATAAGGTTGTTTAGGAAAACGTATCCGTGACGACATTGTTTGTCCGAGTTTGCCCTGCATTGCCCTCGGCATACACCCTTTGCCCGAGCCTTGCATTTCAGCCTAATTTACCCCCGGTTGTTGTGTTCTTTTCAATTTGGGCAATAGCCATCTTGAAATGCCCTTGAGCAACCACATTCAAAACAAGTGCCCTCTGATTAGCCCCACGTGTTGACATTTGGGGACTCCTGCATCACACCTAATGGACCAAATTCGGTTGCACTTGCTGCATTTAGGAGAGCACAATGACCCTCAGGGTGTATAGTTACTTTGAACACAGAGGTTTAAGGCCCTCGTATTAGTTTCCTATCATCAATTCCTGCGGGCATAAGCTCTTCCAGTGTTTTGTCTCTTATATTGGTTGCCTGAGTCTGGTTGTTCCTGACCAGTGTCAAGTCATAGACTTTCCTTTGTTGTCAGACCTGAACGTTTAGCCCAGTTTGATCCTTTTTGTCCATGATTCAGTGCGAACTCATGGCAATCCGTGCATATGTTTTTTGGCTTATGTCGCCTCATCACACTCTGCATGGATCGTGTCCGGCAAGCCACCGCCATAATTTTCTCAACTTGGTCTAATTACTTCCAGAAACATTCAGATCGCTACATTAGTGCCAAGTTCTTGGAGACGATGGCTATAAGCTACCACATCGTTACCCTTAACCTTCAAATTCCACATTTCGAACTCTAGTTTCTTTATTTCGCCCTGTGGGCAGTATTTGTTTGTCATCATCTTTTTCAGTGTCCTCCATGGCATGGCATGGGCCTTCAGGAGTAGTGTCTTAACATGGAAGTTTCCATCCATTCGAAGAGCCCAATTTCCCTTGCAGGGTTACACGAGCAAATTTGACCTGGCATGCTACTGTACAATTGCTTATGCTGTAAACAGACTCCATCTTTTCAAACCACTGAGTGAGTCCAACAACTCCCTCAATGCCCTTGAAGTTCAAGGGTTGTCATTTTAGGAAGTCCGGTAGTGCATACTACCGAGCAGAACATTGCACAGGCCTTCTAGCACCCGTTTCCTAAAGTATGGCTATCATCGCCATTTCTGTTGCATCACGTGGGCTGACTAGTGCCATGCAGTAACGCCTCGTTAATCATTGCTGAATTTGGCGTTTGGTGTGGATAGATGTAGTGAGTATGAGTGTCTGTGACTGGTGTTTGTGTTGCATCTGGTTTAACTCGTGGTCTTTCTCTTTGGTGGCCAATTCTTTAAATCACAAAAAACATAATACCCGTTAGATTTCATAAAATCATAACTATGACATAACATATACACATTAACTAAAAACCGAGATCAACCAACACACACTAAAATGTACAACTGTTATTGAAATTAATCGTGTATAACCAAATCGACATTCCTTTTTATAAATTCGATGTCATAGATAAAACGTAACCATCCATTTCTATATAACTGGAAAAACTTACATGTTTCATTATGTCAGATACAAGATGATTCCTATACTTAAGGTTACAAGACAAAAAGAACAACTAAAAAGCCATACTAGCCGGGACTATACCCTATAACACTTAGTATGCTGTACAAGGTAGATAATACCTGAACAAAAGACCTATACTGGGTAGCTAAACAAAACAAAAGATCTATACAGTTTTTAGCTGGGAATAACCCATAATACTTAACAGGCTACATATCATAGACTACAACATACTCCAAATCTAAGAGAACTGCTACCATCCTCTCCTGGTGCATCAGCCCCCCTTGTGATGGATCCTTTTGCGGTCCATGCTGCCTCTAAACTACGACCATCTGTACCTAAATCCTTACACAGCAACCTCAATGTCTTTATTTAACTGAACCTGTCTCTTGTGGTCTGATGTCAATAACTCTGAAATCACCCTCTGTCTCCTGTGATCTGCTGATTGTAACTCTGGAAATCAAATGCACTACCAAACTCTCTTCGCCACTACCGTAGGTACGTAATGACATAAACAATTGAACGTGCGAGTCGCTAGCATCCAGATAGTCCCCAAGCCTCATGAGCTATCTTACCTCTACTCTATCATTACGCTAAACGATCGAGTGAACATGCCTATTCCCTATACACCAAGTTGACCTCGGGCTCTTATAAAAAAGACCGTCATCTTGAGCATCCTCCATATTACCATAACATTCTGGTAGTACACGCCCTCAACAATGGTAGCAAGATCGGTAACCCTCTGATTGACCCCCTCTATGGTGGTCGGTGCAATCTCATCGATGGCTCCTACCAGATCATCCCATGTATCTGTAATGTCATAGTCTAACTCCTTAGACGTCGAACATCTAGGAGGGACATCAACCACATCGACAAATCCATAAAGGTCCTCCCTCACTATGGAATAAAGGTCGTCCCTCGCTATGGTAGGTCTATCCTGCCTAGCAGCACCGCTGGCTGAACTCTCCTCGACTACTACGACTAGGGGTGGGATAAGCAAAATGCACCCCATCTCCGAAAGAGAGTAACAACTCTCGAGGAATCCCTCAATACGGAGTAGGGCTATTGGGTTCGATGATGGTATCTGTGGTAATGGAGATGATAGTAAAGAGTAATGGTGATGGGGTGGGTGGTTAAGCAAGAAGTCTCTCGACCTTCTTCCTTAGGAGGAAGTGATATGGATGGCTCATCTCGGATAGATATCCTGGCGGTCATATACGGTGGTACAGGTGGACAAAGACTCAGCCGAAGCTGGGTGCCCCTCCTCCTCCTCATCTCATCATCATCCCTTCAGCAGAGGGTAGTCAGCTGTATCCATCCGCAGGATCCTCCTCTGGATCAGACTCGGGAATGTATCCTGGTGACTCAGCAATTAGTGAGGGTAGCGAGCATGCAATGCTGTTCTCGGCTAGAAGACATCATCCTCGGGGTGTATATACGTCCTGGGATAACACCGGCTCTGGTACATAAAGGTAAATAAAAACGGGTAAGGGTGCGCAAGTCTGCTCTGGCTCCTCTCGGGCCAGGCTTATCTGGTAATGGTGGGGGGTTTGTCCCTCAGGGCAGGTATGTAGTCAGGCGACGGTAGGAAACCTTAGGGCCAGGTATGTAGTCCTGGCGATGGTGGAGCCTCATAATAGCCATTTTGGTAAGAATATGGTTCCTCTGGCTATAATAGGTGGTCCATCAACTCCTGGTGAACCGAGTGTCTGAATCGTCCTCAGGATACTGATGTGTATGTAACGTAGAAATGCTCAGAATCTGACATGATAATATCTGAAATCAAAATTAGCTTATAACTATTATGCTAATATAAAGACTCTTATAGTAAATATACATTTATATTATAATCAATGGTTATCAATCATGAATATCAATCATGCATGCATCTAGCCTAACCAACTAATGCAATAACTAGTGTATGTATGTCCCGTAAAAACCCCTTTGTATGAATGCAATGTTTGAAAATGGTTATAGTCCAGCAAAAACATTTGACCTGGTTCTCTATAACCTTGGCTCTTGATACCAATACTGGTAACCACCCCCAAATTGGGTCACAGAAGCGGAATAAGGGTCCCGGGCGAGTTACTTCTCAGATCAACAACACTAATATAAGTATAAGAACGACCAGCAAAGTCATTTAAAACTGATACATTGGATTTAATAAAGATGTGTTACAAAAGCCCGAAATCTTTACTTGTTATTAGTACAAAGTTTTTCTAGCCCATAACAATTATTAAAATGTAATGCGACTAAATCTTTAATGCATGACTTCATAATATAACCACCAATGTATCCTTCGCACCTCGTGCTTAATGACCTCCTGAAAAACATTTGCATTTAAAAAAACGTCAACAGAAAGTTGGACTGAATTCATAGGCTAATGTAAATCTAGTATATGGCAGGACCGAAGACTTTCCCCGTGATAATGCAATAGAGCAGACATCACAAAATGTAATTAATGGTTTACCTAAGCTCATGACACAACCGAAGCTCGACTATAATTGAATACAATATATATGTATATTGCCTTACATGCCTCGTGATGATGTTCATAATTCCCTTAACATCCAGTAAATCCTACATGATATAAATAACGTTCGTTTCCCAGTGATACTAGTCACCCGAACGGGGAGTCAATCCCAAATAGATCTACTATAATCATTCGCGCTCACCATTCCGGTAATTTGAACAGTTCAATGATTCATGGCCATAAGCGCGGGTTATCGCTACTTATGCAAAACATAATCATGATAAAATGAATACTACTGCGTCCAATTTGTAAAACATGCATAGTGTCTCACCTCAAAAACTTGTAATTTAATAATTGTTCAAACTTAGCTATGAAATCACCTGGAGTGAGTGAGACAATAATAAAATAACCTAAAGTAAAAACGCGTCACGCTAATCGCCCGAATTGCAACCTTGTTAATATAGGTCGAAAATCATTATTCAAGTACGTTGTCTAACAACAACGTATATTAATCCTATAATAGTTTTCATCGTAACTATCGTTCGGGCTATCATAAGTTGAGAGGTCATGACTACGTTCCGAGGAGTTAGGACACTTTAAATCGTAAATCTAACAGACTCGTCAATACGCGTCCATCCGAAGAAGCCTCATTATGAAATTCCCTAGTAAGATACACTTTGATAACTAATAACATATAGATATATATCATTATATATAATATATATAAATATTATGTATATATTACGTATTATATGTTTATTTATATGTATATGTCATATATATGTATATGTATAATATATATATGTATATGATATGATGATAATATATATATATATATATATATATATATATATATATATATATAGATATATAGATATATATATATATATATATATATATACATAATATAAATATTAATACATTACATAATATATAATATACATACATGTATAAATATATATATATTATCTGTAATGTATATGAATATATATGTATATGTATACAATATATTATAGGTTAGATAATATCTGTAATAGTATAATATATGTATATGTATAATACTATGTATATGTATATATATATTATATGTCTAGTATATATATATGTTTATAGATATAATATAGTATATATATATATATATAGATAAATATGTAGGTATATATGATATAATATATATATATATAAAAAAAATGTTATATATTCTATATAGCTATATATCACGATCTATTGTTTAAGTGTAATCGGGTAGACACATTATAAAGTAAAAACGTTTATAATTTACCCTTAGTAAAAATGTCAAACTTGGTCGTTTTAAGCCGTTTCCGAGTGGTTCTTACGCCCACTGCTTTGTATTAAGACGAAGTGATCATAAAAGCACATTTTGTTAAAGAGTTTTTGAGATTCTGTATGAATAGTGTTGTACGGTTCATAACAGCTATATAATGCGTGTTTATAACTTTTAATTAACGGAAAACCCTTTTTGTTGTCCGTAATCTTATCGTTATAATTGCTCCGTTTTTAGAGCGATTCTTTCGAACACGGTTCGTCGTAATTGAAAGTTTTATCATATTAATGATGTTTATAAAGTAATAAGATTCTATGTTGAATATACTTTTTTATAAAAATTGCTTTATAAAAGTATTTAACTAGCGTGACAACATGTAACATAGCGAATCTTCTTCATTATTAATCGGTTTTTCGAGTTCTTTATGACCCCTCGATCCTTGTGACATGTAGTATTTTATAAAATCATAAAACATAGATGTAAATTGTCGAACTACAAAACACCCCTAAGTATTTTTTTTTCCAAAAATGTGTTTAAAACTAGGATAACTTGTTTTTAGGACTTTTTAGCTTTACCACTTTGTTACAAACCCTTTAGAACCCTTAATATCTTATGTCTTACATATATTAGGTCCATTAGGTCATGTTTTGTTCATGTGAGTCCAAGATAACAAGATTAACATGTTATTTTACCATTTTCACTTGTAACTCATAAGTTGACTTTTAGAAACCCTAATTTGCACTTAAACATGTTTATACTTAACCAACATGTTAAAACACTTATACATTCCTTTTAACATAATATTATCATCCATATGACATGTAAATAAGTGTACAAAACAATGATCATAAGTAAATATTCATTTTACATATTCAAAAGTACCCTAAATGGTGATTTAGCTAAATATAACATGTGAACACATAAAATAAACTAGTTATGAAATGATTAAAAGCTTTATTAAATAACCATGTGTTGGTTAGTAAGAGAAAGAGAAAAATCAATCACCCCTTAGTGAATTTAAACTCTCGCTTGAAAAAACTAAGTATGAAACTCTAATTTTTCCCAATAAACCCTTTCTTTTCTTTTCTTGATTCCTTTCCTGTGCAAATAGTTAACAAAACTCTTGAAACCTTCTTAGAATACCTTAGATATGATGTGTGTATGCTTGTATAATGATAGAAAATCAAGCAATGGATTGTGTATAGAGTGTGTTTTGAGCCGTGGGGTGTAAGGAGTAACAAGGAAGAGTTTTTGTGATTTTTGGTTAAGTGTTTATGAAAGTAAGAGTGAGTGCATGCTATTTATAGTGAAAATATCTAATTAACCTAACTCTATATCTCTTTCTAACCCTTGCAACCAGAGTCCCTAACAGATTAATTAGTCATAGGGTTCATTGTGGTAAGAGTGGTTTTCCCTATGATCTTTCTATAACGTAAAAACCTTGATATTGTTGAGCAAGTTTGATATAAAGTTGATGAATTCTTGTCCTATCCTTGAAAATTCGGCCCATATGGTGGGAATAGGCTTCCCATTAATGTTATATTGATTATTTTGGGTATTGGGTATAATCGTGGGTATTCGTTTAAGCTATATTAGGTTTTTGGTGCTTCCGGAATGCCGAAACGCGTAATCATATAAAACTGCGCTTGATGTAAACATTTAATTGTTTAATGCCCGTTTACATTATGAAATGTAACATTTTTACGTACCAACAAAAATAAGATGACCAAATGGTTATAATTCATCCTCAACTAATCATATATATACGTGCTTGAGGAAACATTTAATTGTTAAAGCCCGTTTTACCATTAATGATCATTTTTAGTTTACGCGATTTAAAAACTTATAACGTTTTACGGTTTATAGAGCAAAACGCGTAAAAACCCTAAAATAAATTTGCATTAATATAATGTCGTACAATGACCTAAAACACGAGGGTTTATATTTAAGTCCAGACTATAAATGAAGAGCATGAGTTTACCCCTTGAACCAATTGTTACACCACAAACACCTTAGCCTACCTTATGTACTCGTTTTTAGTACCCCTAAATGTTTGTCAATAATCGTCTATGTAATTTTTGTTTCCAAACTCATTAGGTCCTTATTTAGATTGTAATATTCGAGTATTGTAAAATTTGCTAGAGTGGAGGGGTGTATCTATAAACCCCCATAATGTATTATATGTTTAAGCAACGGTTAAGGCAAAAGTGAAAAAAAATACTTGTTATATTTTTCATAATAAAATGCTTAAATTATGCTTAAATTTTAATTTTTTTAGCATAATTCTGTGAAATTATTAGTTACATAACCCGCACACATTAACCCTTAATTCCATTTGTAAGGATTTAGCCTTTCCATTTCTCCCAATTTTACCCCTAAATTCCACAAAAATATAAGTGTACCGGTGACTGTAGTAAACTATAGAACTTGGCTTGGTATATCTATCCGAGACCACCAAAACAAGTACTATTTTAAATAGATGGAGTGACTTGTCTAAACAGGTAAATTTCTAGGATTACACCAAAAAAGCCTAAATATGTTGTGATATTAACTAACCACAACGGTTAGTTAACCCCCGTATAAACTCTTTTGTTTACTCTCATTTTTAGAGTAAGATTCCCCTAGAAAAACCTGTTGAGCTATTCCTTTTTTTTCACCATTAAATAAATGTTTTGTTACACCTTTACACCTTAGCCTACCTATTAGATTAAGTCCTGTTTATGTTGCTAGTTGCTTTTATGTAAAGTATTGTATTTCATGTGTTCGTGTACATATTTTTTTTATCTTTGGTTAGGTTGGGAAATTGCACAATGCAATGGGAATGTGAAAGTAGTGTATATTTTTAGTCTTTGATTTTCGTGTGTTTTACTACTTTTACAATTATTTTTATATCCGAAGTATGGAGGATTATTGATAAGGTGTCATTTTATAAACTATTTCGGGGTCATTTAACCCCCTAAATCATGCAAATATGCCCATATTATGTGCTTAATCGTTTGTTTTCAGGTTTTTAGCACTTGGATGGCATTTGAAGGAAATACACATGACTTGGGCTCATTTGGAGAAGAAACAGACAAGACTACGACTCTACACCATTTATCTTGAAGAATTGTGCATACAAAGCGTGGAGACGGCGTCGCAGGCTTCAAGCGACGGCGTCAGGATTTTCATGGTCATGACGTCATTGATTTGACGACGGCGTCAGGACGTAGCCGACTTAAAATGGCTCTAGAAGATTCCACTTGGCGACGGCGTCACGACTACTACATGACGCCGTCGCGAAGCTTTTCTTATAAATACAAAACCGATTTTAGGTTTTTTTGTGTGTAACTTTGTATAACTTATGGGAGATGAACCCTAATCATTCTAGTAGCTTTTAGGCCGTCTTTAGGGCCTCAAAACCCTATTGTAACTGACCTTGATCCATGTTTTAATCAAGTAAGATTGTTTATCTTTATTCATTCAATATGTCTATGTGTTGTTTGATTGATTTATGTTCTTGCTTTCTTTATAAATTCTAGGCTAAACCTTCCTTTGTATTTGCTTATGATTGTATGAAACT
>BQNB010115996.1:0-21445 GCA_026074375.1 Tanacetum coccineum
TTCTCATACTTCAATCGCCATTGTTAAAAATTCTTCAAGCTTTTTAACTGTACCCCTTTTGTCTTTCTTCGAAGAACCTTAGGCTTCCAGGTTAGGCCCTAATCCTTGCTTTCTTTTATCATGAGCAGTATTACGGATATAAAGTCTGTTCTTAGTCAGAAGAATCTTGATATTTTTTGTAAAAACTTCCATATACCTAATGAAGTACATCCACAATTGCCTAGCCCCAATCAAACAATACACGAAATGCCTACCGGCAAAATAGGGGTATACACTAGGTTCTTTGAGTTCGCCAACTTTAGATTGCCTCTTTCCACTTTCCTTGTTGATATTCTCAAATATTACCGCATCCATATATCCCAGCTATCCGTTATTGCGGCCGCTAAAGTGTCTCACTTTGAGATCCT
This sequence comes from Tanacetum coccineum, assembly GCA_026074375.1. NCBI lineage: Eukaryota > Viridiplantae > Streptophyta > Magnoliopsida > Asterales > Asteraceae > Tanacetum > Tanacetum coccineum. The sequence continues at coordinate 408 of BQNB010115996.1, forward strand.
GTGTCGTGTTCATGACTGTGAGCCAACGGTGGGGTTGTTCCGTTGTTTTTATGTGAACTCCAAAAATAAAGGCTGGATGTCTTTTAGTAGGCGTCCAGGTAGTGATGCCGCTTGTTATTCAAAACCTCTAGATTCTTTAAAAGGCTGGAACGACCATTTCTTTTGGGTTGATGCCTTTGCTTGTCCCGCTATCTTTCCATGGCATACTTGTAAAAGTGTGTCGAATGACCCTTTTTCCAAGTCTACTGAATTTAACGCAGAGCATTATGCTTCTCTTGTTGCGTATCCGGCTCCGTTCCATAAGTATCCGGACCCATTCCTTTGCTTAGTGGGGTTGAGTCGCTATTATACGTTTGATGAGAATACTTATCCTGAGTTTCTATATGAGAATGGCGAGGGTGGGTGTTTTATTGTTATGCCTTATTTATGTTCTGCCTTCTTATTATGCCTTTTGACCGTTTATTTATTTATTCATTTATTTATTTACAGAGATGAATTTGCTCTCTTTTATTCGAACTGCCGACCCCTCAAAGGTGAGAATAGGCGAGAGGCAACGTGGTGAGGATGAACCACAACTCCTGGACACCACCGTTGGACGTGTTGTCCCGTTGCTACCAGTTTCCCCTGCTCGTGCTGACAGCGAGTTGGAAGCCAGTGTGGACAGGTTGTTTGATGAGGGCAGCAGTGGTACCCAAGTGGATCAAGGAGATTCCACTGGTGGTGTTGGTGACCAAGGTGCGGACATCCAGCCGGTTACTGAGACCGCTGATATTGTTGTTGAAGATGTGATTCCGTTGCAGCCAAGGCGTCATAAGAAAAGGAAAACCGTTGTTGTGGATGCTGGTGAACCTTCACATCCTCCCAAAAGGCTAAGGGAGGACCGCGGAACCCTGAGCGGGGCTTCCGTAGGTGGGATTCCATGTCTGCAGTTCAGCGATTACTTGCTGGAGCCATGCAGAACGCTGAGGTCAGGGGTGAGCCTGTTCCTACTTTGCTTTTTCTCACATCCTCTGTGTCCGCCGCGCCAGAGCGCGAGGGTGAAGACCATACTGACTCTGTGGATAACCTTCAGAATTTTGGCCCTCCTCCAAGGTTCGTTATTTCCTCAGACTATTCTCATCATTCCGGTGCTAATTTTACGGAGGCTAAAGTTGACTCTGTTGTCAGGTCTTCCGCTCTAGTTATTACAACTATTACTATCGTGACCACTACGGTTAATGCTGCTACGGCTGTTAAGGAAGCACCTACTAGACCTTCTTTGTTTGGTGCTGGTTCGTCCTCAGCTGGCGGGATTGACCCTACTCCTGGTGGCTTTTTAGATGTTTCTGGCAGTGATTTTCTCATTGGTGATATCCGCACTGTTGTTGATCCTGACTTTGATCTTCAAAAGGTTTATGTTCCGCACTGGAGCGTTACTAATAGGTCTCGCCTTGATGAGGGTCGCGTTTGTCGCGAAATGTTAGACGAGTTTGCTCCTCCAAATTTTTTTTCATCCATTCGCGGAATGGAACACGACCATCTTTTTACCGAGTTTAACGTTAGAGCTGCCCGCCAAGTTGCTTTGAGTGCGGAAGTGAGAATGCGTGCTGAATATAATATCAAAGAGAAAAAGAAACTTAGGTCTGTTGTTGATGAGCAAACAGAACTGCTGAAGGTTAGGGATGGAGAGATTGAAAATCTTAAAGCACAGTTATTATTGAAAGAGGCGGAAGCTGCGAAGGCTATTCGTCTTCGTGTTGAAGCCTCTAAGTTTGAGGCTATTGAGAATCCCTACAAGATGAAGTAAAAGTTTTGAGAGATCATACCACCACCCTAGAGAAGGAGAAGAGTGAGCTAAATGTGAAAGCGGCCGATCTTGCGGCTTCGGTAAAGGTTAGGGAGCAGGAAGTTATTGATTTAGATACCTAGGTTACTGCTGTTAAACCGCAGAGTGACAATCTTGCGAGTCGGGTACGTATCTTTACACTTAAGTTTTCTTTTCTTTTATTTCTTTGTTTTCTTATCTTTATGCTTCCGCATAATTGTAGGTGCATGAGCTGGAGACATCCTCTACTGGACTTCAAGAAAAGGTCACAACGTATGAGAACTGTATGGGTAGGCTTGAGGAATTCCAAGATGAGCAGATAAGAGTTATGAATGATAAATTCGAGAAGTTATATGTTGATTTTGTTGAAATGGCTCTTCATTTGGAGGAGAAGTTCTATCCTCACCTTCTGACTACCATCGCTGGCCGTAGGTGGCTTCTTACCTATGGCATGAAGCTTGCTATTGTTAAGTGTCTACATTCGCCAGAGTATCTGTCTGCCCTTGGAGCGGCTATTAGCAGGGCTATTGAGAAAGGCATGCAAGATGGGCTAGCCGCTGGAATTACTCATGGTCAGGAAGGTAGGGTCTTAACAGACGTTGCTGCGTTCAATCCTTCCGCGGAAAGCGATTACATTTCTGCTTTGCAAGAGCTTCAGGATGTGAACTTCTCCTTGCTAGCTGAGCTGAAGTCCAATAAGGATGCGAGCACCGAGACTTTAATGAACATTCTTCGTCTGGAAGAACCTCTTGCTGAAAGACTTGGTTTAAATGAGTCGCAACCTCATGCTGACCAACTGTTGGTCCCCATTCATCATTCACCAGACCGAACTGTCGTTGGTGCCACCTCCCTGTTATTTTCCCTGGATGTTTCCCGTAACCGAGTTCAAAAAATCAAGGACAATATTGCTAATCATAGGTCAGCCCTTCGTGACGTGTTTATTCCTTTAGTTGAGCCTTTATCTTCCGCTGCTTTGGAAGGTACGGAAGGTACTTCCGGTACTGCTCCCGAGACTACCACGGCCTTATCCGTTACTTTTGCTTTCGTAAGCTCCATTCCTCCTATTTCCACAGATGACTATGATGTTATGCATGTAGATGGTCAGGAAGGTACCGGTGCGGATGGGCAGCCTTTTCCTAATGTTGATGACGCGGAGCTGAATATTGAGTGATTTGTTAGTATATCTGGTCATGATCACATGTGACCTTTCTGTTACGGCCTTTTCTGTGTAAAGAATATTTCTAAGTGTTTTTATCCGTTACATGCCACGGTCATGTATGACCTTTTTGGATGCGGTTAAATGTACTTATACAACTTGAATGTTTAACTTTGAATTATGATCTTGCTATCGTTTAATATCGTGATTATAAGATAGTCTTACTTTGAATATTTATGGGTTATTCTCCCTATACTGGGTTTGCAATACCTCTTACGTATATTTGAGTTAACTGTTAGGTTTACTCATCCTTTTGTTATACGGGATAACGTTTATTGGGTCATGCCCTATTGTGTGCGCGTCTTAATCACAAATATAGTAACTTTGCATAGTAAATAACAATGGTTTAAAGTAAAATTTGTGAAGGTAGCTAACATTCACTTTTTATTAAAGTTTCAAAAAAGAAAACATTACAATGCATGAATAAGATAGATTGGAGTGCATTACCCCCACCGTGGAGTTCGCATGGGTAGATTGCTTACATTTTGTGAACGTAACACTTCTTGAGGTTGCTGATGTTCCAAGTCCGCGGAAGCTGGTTTCCCTCACGGTCTCTTAACTTGTATGCCCCCTTTCCAAGTGCTTCCGTAACCTCATACAGTCCTTCCCACTTGGGGCCTAATTTCCCTGTATCTTCCACACGGCTTGCCTCGTTGTTGCAGTACACGAGATTTCCTGGCTTAAAACTTATGTTTCTGACTTTGAAGTTGTAATACTTTTCCATTTTTGCTTTGCTCTTCGCTTCACGTATGGCTGCTTTCTCTCTCCGTTCTTCCAACATGTTGAGGTTAATTTCCAGAGCTTCATTGTTTTGTGATGGGTCTACTTCCGCTGTCCTTAGTGTAGGCATGCCGATTTCCGCTGGGATGACGGCTTCCATTGCGTATGTTAATAAGAATGAAGTGTCTCCGTTGCTGGACTTTATCATAGTGCGGTGTGCCCATAGAACATGAGGAAGTTCTTCCATCTAGTTTTTGCTCCTTTCATCCAATCTTGCTTTTATCCCTTCTCCAAGACTACGGTTTGCTCTTTCTACCAGGCCATTAGTTTGCAGATGTTTAACAAAAGCAAAGTGTTGGTGGATGCATAGTTTCTCACACCAATCCTTGAACGGATTATCCTGGAATTGCTTTCCGTTATCCGAGATGATTTCTCCTGGAAGTCCGAATCTACAAACAATGTTGTCCCATATGAATTTTTTGATCTGGTTTCCAGTAATGGTTGCAACCGGTTTTGCTTCAATCCACTACGTGGAGTAGTCGATGGCTACTATCAAGAATTTGACTTTTCCAGGCCCTTCCGGAAATGGTCCAGTGATGTCAATTCCCCACTTGTAGAACGGCCACGGGGATGTAATTGGGCTTAGCTTTTGCTGCGGATTTCTTGGGACAGGCTTGTGGACTTGGCAGTCTTGGCATGCTCTTATTAGCGTTCTTGCGTCCTCATGCATGGTTGGCCAATAGTAACCAATCCGTAGGGCTTTTGCCACGACAGATCGTGTGCCTACGTGCATGCTGCAAGATCCCTCATGTATATCTCTTAGGACATAGTTAGCTTGAAGTGGTCCTACGCACCTTAGCCATGGTCCAAGAAAATATTTTTTGTAGAGTGTCCCATTTATCATGGAGAACCGCCATGACTTGCACTTTACTGCTCTTGATTTTTTCGCCTCTGCTAGCAGTGTTCCGTCCGTGAGGTACTTGAAAATAGGAGTCATCCATGTGGCTCCTTCTTCTTCTACTACTGCCAATACTTCTGTTGCACTTATAGATTTTTCCTTTAGTTCCTCTACCAGCACTTGTTTACTCAAGTGTGCAAAACTTGTTGATGCTATCTTGCTTAATGCATCTGCCTTTTTGTTTTCACTTCTAGGAATTTGTTTGATTGAGAACGCTTTGAAGCTATTGGTGAGTGTTTTTACTTTCTCTAGATATTGAATCATGTTGGTTTCTTTTGCGACATATGTTTCATTCACTTGGTTGGCCACCAATCATGAATCAACATTTGCTTGGAGGTTTTTTACGCCCATTTGTTCTGCTATTTTTAACCCGGAAATCAAAGCTTCATATTCCGCTTCGTTGTTTGTGGCATCAAACCTGAATCTTAGAGCGTAGGTGAATTCCATCCCTTCTGGATTGGTAAGTATCAGTCCCGCCCCGGAACCGTCTGTGCACGAGGATCTGTCCGTAAAAAAAATCCATGGTTCGGGGAGTTCTTCTGCTTCTTCCATCAGAGTATCCGGAGAGTCTTCTTCTGGTCGTTCGACTATGAAGTCTGCCAATGTTTGCCCTTTAACTGATACTCTAGGTCTGTAATGTATTGCGTATTCTCCCAACTCGATGCTCCATTTCTGTAGCCTCCCTGCTACTTCTGGTCTTGACAACACCTGTTGTATCGGCTGGTCCGTGATTACTATGATGGGATGTGCTTGGAAATATCTCTTTAGGCGCTTACTGGCATGCACCAAGGCCAACACTAACTTTTCCATCGATGTGTAGTTTATTTCCGGACCCCTTAATGCCCTGCTAACGAAATAGATGGGCATTTGCTTAGCTTCTCGTTCTGTCATCAGGACCGCGCTTACCGTCTCTTTTGCTGCTGCCAGATATACGATGAGTTCTTCCTTTTCTATTGGTGCGACTAACATGGGAAGTTCGGCAATGAGCTGCTTCATTTGTTTGAACGCTTCCTCAGCTTCCGCAGTCCAACAGAAATCACTCTTCTTCGTGCATTTTTTCAAAGTTTTAAAGAATGGTAATGATTTCTCTGCTGATTTGGCTAAGAACCGGTTCAGGCTTGCGAGTTTTCCATTTAATTTTTGAACATCCTTTAAGCACTTTGGGGATGGAAGACTTAAAACAACATCTACCTTGTCCGGACATACTTTCAACCCCCTGGTGCTAACTTTGTACCCTAAAAAATTCCTTCTTCTATCCCAAAGGTGCACTTTTTAGGATCCAGCTTCATGTTAAATTCTCTTAGAGTTTGGAAAGTTTCTTCCATATCTCTGACTATCTCATTCTCTGTGCGGCTCTTGATAACAAGGTCATCTACATACACTTCGAGGTTTTTGCCGATCTGTTTATGGAATGCTTTATCCACCAAACGCTGGTAGGTGGCTCTGGCATTCCGCATGCCAAAAGGCATCTTTGCGTAGCAAAATATTCCTTGGCTCGTAATGAAAACTGTTTTTTCCTCATCTTCTTTTGCCATTGTATTTGGTGATAGCTTTTATACACGTTCAAGAAGCATTTGAAAGGGAATTCACACAGGGATTCGACTTTCCAGTCTATTTCTGGTAGCGGGTAACCATCTTTTGGACATGCTTTACTTAGGTCTTTAAAGTCTACACACATCCTCCAACTGTTGTCATGCTTCTTTACCATTACTGGGTTTGATAACCAGTCATGGTAATGCACTTTCCTCATGATTCCTGCTTTTACTAGTTTTCCTACTTCCTCTTGTATTGCCTGGTTTCTGTCGGCCGCTTGTCCTCATTTCTTTTGTCTGACTGGAGAACATCCCTTCCGTACGTTCAAGCGGTGCTCTGCAATATGCCGTGGGATGCCAGTCATGTCCGCGGGCTTCCAGGCGAAAATATCCAAGTTTTGTTGGAGCAGGTCGCACAACTTGTTGCGACCTTCTTCTGTGAGAGTGGAGCTAATCATTACTGTTTGCTCCTGATGTTCTGGGTTGATTGCCACTTTGATCCTTTCTTCCACCATTGGTTTGTTGGCCGGGAGGGTCCTCTCAGGTCCGGAGACCATCGCGCACTCCAGCGGCACCAACCTGCTGCTTTTTAAAGTGATTACCCCTCCTTCTACCGAGATCTTTAGCATTCCGTGAACTTTTTACGGAACCGCTTGCAAGTTCCTGACCCCCGGCCTTCCAATAATCCTATTATATGGGGATGGTGACCTTACGAACACAACATTCATCAAAGTTGAAGCGGAATGATCCTCGTCTCTAATTGTTTCCGGTAGTTGTATTTGCCCTATTGGCCATATTATTTCACCGCTAAACCCAATCAAAGGGGTGGTGGCCGGCACCAATTGGTTCTTGACTTCTGGACGGAGTCAGCTGAAGCAATGTTCATATAATATTTCTGAGGCTGATCCGCCATCCACATACATGCGGTGTATGCAGTGGCCTCCTATTTCCGCCTCAATGATCATCGGACCTTCTGTTCCTTCATCCTCACCCAGGGGTGGGAAAAATATTTCTGTGTTTAGAGAAAAGCTTTACGTGATCTTCTGCCTGGCTATTCTTTCCCATGGTCGAACCATTAGGATGGCTAGTGCTTTGTCCTTCCCAGAAGTTTCCCCTTTCTTTGCCGCTTTGGATTGTTCCTTCCCACTGTTCTGTTTGATCTCTTTGATTAGGTGCGACAACTTTCCTGCCTTGATCATCTCTTCTATTTGCTTCTTTAGGTGCATACATTCATCCGTGGTATGCCCTACTTCTCCATGAAATTCATAGAACTTAGCGTGATTTCGTTTCTCAACTAGGGTTGTCATTGGTGGCGGAGTCTTAAATTTTCCCATTTCTAAGGCGAAAATTTCTTTGGGTGTTTTTGTGAGGAGCGTGAGTCGATCTTGCATTCTTTTCGGTCTCTGGTGGTTCCGGAAGCCTCCTTTCTTGAAATTCTGTCTATGACCACTTTCCTGTTGTTTCCATGGAGGAAATGACTTTTTATGTTCGTGATTCGAAGCTGCTACCTCTCATCTGAAGAAAGATGTGGTCACTCTCATCATTTCGTCAACCGTTTTTGGGATTTTGTCATGCAGGCGTTTAATGAGTTCAGGGTTCGTGATTCCATGCACGAATCCGGAGATCCTCATGCATTCTGGCGCCCCCTTAACGTCCCTGCTTTCCAGCTTGTATCTTCTCACAAAATCTTTTGTGGACTCTCTATCCCGCTGTTTGATGTTGTGGAGCTCTATGGGATTTTTGATGCATTTTTTCTGCTAAAGGTAGTTTTCTAGGAAAGCTTTCTTCAGATCATCATAACTGTCTATTGATTCGGCTGGGAGGTCATCAAACCATACTCTCGCGTTTCCTGTCAACGTAGAGTTAAACATGTGGCACCATGTTGGCATAGCCCACCGTTCTGTTTTTGCGGCTGTCTGAAAGATTTTCAAGTGATCTTCTGGATCTTCACTCCCATCATATATCTTAACATGACTCGGCATTCTTGTTTCTGGGAAATCGAAGTAGCGGATTCTAGGTGTAAAAGGATCCACCTCTTCACATACCCATGGCTGTGACAAATCATCCTCCTCCCTGCTTGATTTCTTTTGCTCTTGATTTCCAATGACCGCCTCTACTGTCTTCACTTTCCGAGAGTGCGCCTGTATATCTTGAGTAGGAGAGTTGGTTGTGGCTATCGGAGTGTGCGGACACACTCCTTCCCCTACTTCCCAACCTTTTGAACACACCTCCTTCTTTTTCTTTTGGTTTTGGCGATCTTGATCGGTCACGTTTAAGTCTTAAGAACACACTAGGGCTAGGTCTTGGGCTGCGCGAGCGCCTAGATCTATAACTCTTCTCATATTCCTTGGTACTCATCGTCCTTGACTCAGAATATCGTGACGTTCCGGTAGATCCGCCGAAGTTAAGTCAGGCTTTTACTTCTTTTAGTTTTTAATTTTTCTCTCTTTCTCTTTGTTGAATTTCTCCGCTATGATTGGGAGCAATTGGTTGTAATTTTTGTTACAATACTCCTAGAGGGCTGCGTCGGACGCAGGCCCACCTCGGTCTTGTAGTGTTGGCTCTTTTCCTCTCCCAACTGTATTCCGTACGGCGGACGTGGGCTGGCTAGGAGCGGATTGTTCATGATTGCTCATGGTGAGTATTTTCCTAGAACGCGGTTGTATTGGCGTCCCACGGATGGCGCCAACTTGTTAGTACAAAATATGTTACGGGTTGAATATAGTGGATCTGAGATGGTTATTGGGCTGAGCCAATGAATGGGATCTTGTACTAAGCCAAGTGATGTAGTGATCTCCTGCACAATTAAAGGTAAACCGTTAGTCTTACCGTGAAGACAGACCCCACGATTAGACTCCGGCGTGAGAGTAAGTATTCATATTTTTGTCAGAGAATATCAGAGTATATGTGTGTGAAATGTGGTCAGAAAATCATACCTCGTGGGGTGTCAGAACACCCCTTTTTATAGGTGAGCTCAATACTAGGTTTTCCTAATATTTCGCTCATATCTGTTAATGGGCCGAAGTGGGCCCCCTTTCTGGCAAGGGTCCGCGGTAATCGTGTTCTTGCGGATGTGGGTTCCCTTTCGCGAAAGGTCTGTCACGTCCAGCTTAACTCTTCCAGGCTATACCAGCACGGGACTGGGCTTAATCTTGGCCCATTATATTTTAGTTTGCTTTAGTTGGGCTTGGAGCCCATTATGAAAATACGGTTTAGGCCTAGAGGCCTGGTAAACCTATTATACGTCATCAGACATAAAATTCACCTCTTCTGTAATCACTTCCTCTTTTTCACCATCGTGATTAACGTCATCCCAAGAACGACAACCTTTTTATTCTCCAACTGATCCAAAACCCCTTTCGGCTTGTGAAAATTCACAGCCACTCGTTTGTTCCACCAACGTTCTTTAACCTGACACTTAATCCACCATCAACTCTCTTCTCTCCTTCTATTCACCCAAGCCAAGTCCTCCTCCTTCCTCAACTTCTCCTTTACAGGATCCTCCCGCCTGATCCCAGCTCGTGATCTCCTAATCTCGACTCCCACGGGTCCACCCGACCAGAACCACCCAAACCGGACCCACGGGTGCACCCCATGTGTTTTAACATCTTGAAACCGATGTTGGATTGTGGGATTGCTGATTCTAGTGTTTGTTCATCTTCTTTTATCGGGAGAATCATATGTCCTTCTCAAAAGTTACATAAATATCCTTATTAGTTATGTAATTACATCAACGTCCTTCCCGAAATTTTGTAATTACATCAATATCCTTCTTACATTTTAAAAAATGATATATATGTCAAAAAATCAATTAAATCATAATTATATTGATTTTAGATTAAGAAACTATTATTTATCTCTTATATTGATCATGATCATATTATTCATATATATTTTTTGGCTTCGAACGACAAAAGAACGTGTTGATGTAATTACAAAGGTTTGGATATAAATATGAAAGAAATATTGCTCGTATATATTTATTTGTTCATATGCATTTTTTGCCTCAATTGATGAGATGACATGTTGATTTTTTTGATGTATATGAGAATTTAAAATTTTCGGAAGGATATTGACGTAATTTCAAAAGTGTGGGAAAGGGTATCGTTACCTTGACCTACACACCAACAAAATAATTATTTCACGTCATGTCACTTTTGATGAAATTTCCCTATGGCTCCACCATACCCAAATCCACTTCCGCTTATACCTTTTTAGATGATACCTTTGATCTACACCATACTATTTCAAATCCTACCCTTACCACACCAAGTGTTGGACAAACTGATCCATTACCACACCAACAACATCCAACCGAACCCGCAGCCCAACAGTCCCCTACCGCGGCCCCACCAACACCTGCTTCCCCATCTTCAGCCCAAATCCATTCACCAGTCCAATAACCATCCCCCATGGCCCAACATACACCAATTCAATTCTCACCTACGGCTGTTCCGCACCAAGCCACAACGGTTTCAGACCAACATGCACCCGCTATTATCCAAAACCCCCGGTTAACCCAAACCCTGACTCGGTTCACCCCATGGTTACGCGTTTTCGTGTCGGGACTAACCGTCCTACTGAGCGTCTTAATTTACATGTGTCTTCGATCTCTCCTTTACCAAAATCTTATCGTGATGCGTTTAATGATCCAAACTGGCAAAATGCTATGCGTGATGAATATCCTGCGCTTATTAAAAACAAAACTTGGACTTTAGTACCTAGTCCACCGGATACCAATATTGTGTGTCTCAACATACACGATAGAAACATATATATATATGTATACTACTTGGGCTTTAGACTAAGATGCTTAATACATGAGGATAAACCCAATACAACTCATGATTGACTAATGATAGCTTATGCTTATCTAACATATACAAGTAAATAAATAAGGATGACAGCATATGATTGACTAACAAGAAGATCACTTTGATTCATGCGTTTAGAAAAGGTTAACAAAATGGAGATAATATTTTCTACAACTCTATATTAGAAGTTTAAAACAAAGATTTATTTTATTACTTTGAAAGTGCAAAGCCCAATGAGTATAATGAGTTCCAAATTTCTATTCATTTGTGCTAATATAAACGAGTTCCACATACATTTAGGGAGTACGTTGTATTATTTATTTATTCACTACAAATAAAGGGGTATGGACTTATAAGCTCAATTAGCCTAACTAAGCTAATAAACCAAGCTTAATCAGTTTACGTAGCAAGTTTTGTTAATAAAGTACTAAGCTCCAAAATGCATTAGAAAGCTAGGTAACACCCACAAGGGTGGAGCATGGTGGAGACTAGGAAGGGCTATGGCCCCCTTAGAGTTTTCTATTTTTACACTATTTACCCTTTTATTAATGCATATTCTATCTTGTAAACCTTAAATTTTATGCATAAATAATGGTTTGGCCCTCTCATGTTTCTTAGATTATGTTTTGGCCCTCCTAGTAAATATCTTCAAGCTCCGTCATTGACACTCCAATAACTAAAACACGCTTCTCAACAAAAAAATATCAATAACACTTATTGGGTCTCAAAAAACACCCACTCACTCAAAAAAAAAAAAACCAGTTGGCGTAAATGGCTTAAGGGGCCGGTGTGGTATAAATCTTATTCGTGTGTTGTTGGTGTTTTCGCGTGCCCAATGACACCCTCACCGAGCTCTCTTAGCAACTTTTTATGATAAAACCACGTAAAAGTTATGCCTTTCTATGCAATGAAAACTGAAACCTTCAATTCCGTGATTCTATAAAATCATCCCATGCAACACTGACTCTACTTTCTGGTTCATCACTATTGATCAACAAACGAGAAATATATTAATGTCGTTTGTAGGCCACATATAGTTGCATTATTTAGTGAAATCATATGGGTGTTTTGGTTTTTGTATTGAATAAAAAATATTATCTAGTCTATTGAATTCCATTTAATGATTTCCAGAAAGTGTGGATGAAATTTTCTAGAAATGAAGAACCATTTAATTTGCTCAACCAGTTTCATTTGCACCTAAATCACATCTAAGACCAACAGAGAGTTTTGGCCTTATGGGGCTCCTTGAAGAAGATACATTGCTTTTGGAATCTTCACTAGTCCAGGTGAATGCTGTTTAACTGAATGTTTGTGGGTTCAAGTTACGTTACGGACATATGTGATAGATTTGCGGTGTATAGTACAAATTAAATAGTTAGTGTAGCTTCTTCTTTTTGAATGAATTGTAAATAATTTGTTGGTATTTATTTTTTCTTAGTTTCAACTTGTGATGTGATCATGTTTGGGTAAAAGTTTGGGTCACATTGCAGGATGGACTTAATTATAGATAGATGTATGCAAGAGTTGCAGTAGTCTGTAGAATTGAGTTGAACCATATATTAAATCTGATTATGATCTATTATATTCAGCAATTTCAACAACATGAACCTTTTTTTTACTTTTTATCTATAAGATGATCGAGCTTATGCGTCATCAAACACACCTCCTTGAATAGTGTTCAGATTAGGTTATGCGGTATTAAAAAGGCACTAATGTAAATAAGTCTATAAAGGACAACGCCTTCATCAACATGTGTGTAGGAAGAGACCAACGAATTGTAGAATGTGGGCTATATGGGTTAAAGTTGTAGATAAGCTAAATAGGCTGATGGGAGAAACACGTACAGAAAAGACTAAAAGAACTTATTTGAACGTATTAAGTTAACAAGCTTAAGCTCTAGTGACATCCAAACACTTTATTGTGTTTGGATAATAAGACATAAGTTCATACCTTGTTTACTACCTTGTGAAAGTGAGTCAGCAATTGCTTAACATCTTTGTGTTTAAAATTATAGAGTGATATCAGCCTTTATACAAGAGACGGGTCAGTCGATAAAAATGGACAGCCCGTTTTGAAAAGCAATACTGGATGTTGGAAGGCATGCCCCTTTATACTTGGTACTTAGCCATCATACTTGTGCTTCTTCTTATGATTTTTATTCATCTGTACATTGATCATGTCGATTTAAAAAAATAGGTACCGAGTGTTGTGAGCAGTTAGCCTTTTATGGGATATCTACTAATCTTGTAAGCTACCTCACAAAAAAACTGCATCAAGGAAACGCTTCTGCTGCTAGAAATGTGACCACTTGGCAAGGAACATATTTCCTCACTCCCCTTATCGGTGCTCTCTTGGCTGATGCATATTGGGGACGATATTGGACTATTGCTGTCTTCTCGTTTATATATTTTATCGTATTCATCAAAACTTTCAAACTTTCGAAATTTATCTGTTTTCTTAAAATCTTTATAAGATCGAATAATGAACCTTTTTAATACAGGGATTGTGCACATTGACACTATCGGCTACAATACCATGTTTGAAACCTGTTGAATGTGCGGATGTTGTATGCCCATCAGCTACCACTTCTCAATATGTGTCTTTCTTTACTGGGATTTACCTGATTGCACTTGGAACCGGAGGGATTAAACCATGTGTTTCAGCTTTTGGAGCCGATCAGTTCGATGACACGGATCCAAAGGAGAGTGTGAAGAAGGGATCTTTCTTCAATTGGTTTTATTTTTCAATCAGCATTGGGGGGTTAGTCTCGGTTACTTGCATAGTTTGGATTCAAGAAAACAAAGGATGGGGTTTAGGGTTAGCGATTCCAGCAATTTCCATGGGTGTTGCTCTTTTAAGTTTCTTTCTTGGAACTCCTTTTTATAGATTTCAGAAACCCGGGGGAAGCCCTATTACAAGAATGTGTCAAGTTTTGGTTGCATCATTTCGAAAACGGAATATGCCACTTCCTATTGATAGCTCTCTCTTGTTTGAAGCTACAGACAAAGTCTCGGCCATTGGCGGAAGTAGGAAAATCGTGCATACTAGTGAGTTAAAGTAATTTTCTTTTTAAATTAATTGTATCTATTAGTTTTTTCTATGTGATATAAATGCCCAGAGATTTGCCAACATGAAGTATCTATTACTTTCTAGCTCAATAATTTCCAATTGGTAATATAAAGGGAATTTAAGTCCTTTAGATTGAAAAAAAATTTAGCTTTGAACTAGAAAGTACAAATTTGGTATCTTACGTTACATTTTTTTGGGCATTGTCCCTTTGTATCTTGAATTTAATCTGTTTCGTGTCACAGATACCTTGATAAAGCTGCCATCGTGTCGTCTATAGAAGACAGGAACAGGAAACTAAATTACTCGAGTTCTTGGAGGCTATGCACAGTATCACAGGTAGAAGAACTCAAAATCTTGATACAGATGTTCCCAATTTGGGCAACAGGAATCGCCTTTTCTGCTGTCTATGCACAAATATCAACAATGTTTGTGGAGCAAGGAATGGCAATGGACACCCATATCGGTTCGTTCACAATTCCCGCAGCTTCCCTTGTGAGTTTTGAGGTCATCAGTATCCTATTCTGGGTACCGGTTTATGACAAAATCATTGTACCTATAGCAAGAAGATTCACAGGGGAGGCCAAGGGTTTTTCTGATCTACAACGAATGGGTATTGGTCTGTCTCTTTCAATATTTTGTATGTCAGCTGCAGCATTGGTGGAGATAAAGCGTCTTGATGTTGCAAAATCACTTAAGTTGGACAACCAAAATGTTTCACTATCAATGAATATCTTCTGGCAAGCTCCTCAGTATATCTTTTTAGGCGCTGCTGAAGTGTTTTTTTTCATCGGGCAGATTCAATTCTTTTATGATCAGTCGCCTGATGGTATGCGTAGCTTTGGCAGTTCCCTTGCGCTACTGACCACTGGATTGGGAAATTATTTGAGCTCTTTCATTTTGACGGTGGTGATATTTATTACAGCTCGGGATGGGAAACCTGGTTGGATACCAAATAATTTGAATGAAGGTCATCTTGATTACTTTTTTTGGCTTTTGGCTGGTATTAGCTTTTTAAACTTGTTGATTTACATAAAATGTGCCCAGATATATAAGTCAAAGGCGGCATCGTGATCTGCTTGATGCTGACACAATTTGTTTATAGTGTACAATTATTGATTGTCTCTCGGCGGTTCAGTCACTAATGTATTCTTTAAGACTCAGAACAACTCTAGTTTACAATAAGGCCGTTGTCTTCCACATGAGAAACGGCTGATGGAGCTGGGGAAAGAGATCAGTCCAGGATTAAATGTCCCGGTCACTGGATATTTTCATCCTATTTTGACTTCTAATTTGTGACGTTACTATCTTTGTTCAAAAGCCTATCTAAATTTTGCAAGTCATGGAGTAATAAATTATAAATGTATTAGATAGAGTTTCAGTTACAAATATGCTTTACCAGAATAGGTTGGAATTATGAATAGACCAGGATTTTCATGATTATAATGCAATTGGTTATACCATTGGATTGTACTATATGTAGTATCCAAAAGGTAATATGCATATCGACCTTCGATCGTAATACTTTCTTTACAGCCTGTTGAATGTAAAAATGAAGTCTGGCCTTTTAGTGATAGCACTACTTTCTACTTTACTTATAAACTTTATTATATTTTAAATTTACCTTTTTTAAATTGATCTTTTTTGGGTGGATAAGTAGATAGGCATTCATGGTAAAATTGTAGGTTATTTACCAAGCTTCTAAAACAAAGAATATGTTATTGTTACTATAGGAAGAAAAATAATTTGAGCCCCCTTAATGTAGATTTCTGGCTCCGTCTCTGGTAATAAATGTATCAGATAGAGTTTCAGTTACAAATATGCTTTACCAGAATAGGTTGGAATTATGAATAGACCAGGATTTTCATGATTATAATGCAATTGGTTATACCATTGGATTGTACTATATGTAGTATCCAAAAGGTAATATGCATATCGACCTTCGATCGTAATACTTTCTTTACAGCCTGTTGAATGTAAAAATGAAGTCTGGCCTTTTAGTGATAGCACTTGAAACCAGATGGGTCAAACCACATGTAACATCGTTCAAGGCTCATCGGTTTAATGACTATGGTTTTAAACACTAATCAACATGGGGCATGGTCTCGGGTACTTGTATAGTTTAAAGCCGTTGGGACTGACCAGCTTTTGATGACTATAATCTCCACTAATAACTTTAAAATATAAATGATGCAACAATCAAACACCAAACATGTAACATAAACACAATACTTGTAATATAATAAAAACATAGCAGCAACTTCAATCGTTTGACTCGGATAAAATCGTAAACTACCCTTCAACAACCTATGCGGCAATGTGAAGGTAGAACACACACAAAACACTAAACCTTATTCAACACACAGACTTACTAGTACTTAAGAAAAATACCAAAAAACACACGAACTGCATTCAGATTCACGCACAAACCCCTTTACTAGAGAAAAGGATGTTTGACCTGCATATTGTCACTTCGGACACGGGTACTTCGGCCTCATATGAAGAACATAGAATCCTTCAGGTTACTATGAAGACTGTAGAAGAACTGATCGAATGAAGGAGGAGCCGAACCAGAAGACTCCATTTCCATGGCCACCTCTTGAAACATACGACCCCTATAAGCAACAAGATCCGCATATTGCACAGGTGTGACCAATGATACTGGCTTCGTACACCGTGCAAAGATGTAGCACAAATGATATACTAGCTTCAGCATCTCATCAGATGTAAACTTATTCCAAAAAGGGGTTGCGGCGCAGCTTGTTGCTCGTTTGCCCGCCATCTTATTGTAAACGTTGATTACTAAGGAAAAAATATATATATATATATATATATAGATAAATCAAATTCTCATCCCAAATTACAGAATAGTGTGTGGGTTTACTTGTTCCAATCCCACCATGATGGCTGCAAAGATAAAAGTCAAACTCAAAAGGATGGACAGTCGTCATGTCCACAACTGTTCCAGGAGGCACGTTACCCACATCTCTCCCATTGTTTAAAAACAAGCGAGTGGTGTGTCGTTTTTGAGCCACAACAAAAGTGACCCATGGACAATATTGTTCGGTATAAATTGCTTTCTTCATATCAACCATCTCTTTGTTTAAAACCATATTGAATTGTCCATCACTCACACCATCACGAAACACAACAATCTTGTTTGGTTTCACCCCATTCTCCTTCTCATAAGTGTTGATCAAATCCAAACACAGGCTCCCAAAATTTACAATCTCCTCTTGGCGGTGACTCTGTGGGGACACACGAGCAGCATAACGAGTTGCCGCGGGCCAGTTGATGGATCCCACGACAGCTGCAATAGATGGAGATGAAGTGTTTGATGCAGCAGGGTGGTTAACATCCGCACCAATGAACATAAAACGATCTTCACTGCTGAAACAAGGGAAACGCTCATTGAGTTCCACATTACTGCCTCCTAACTTGGCGTTAATCTTCATGCCTAAATTAGCAAGAAACTGATCATTTACTTTGTTGGCATTTTTGGACAAACAACATTGAGTGATCACGCCAATTTTTGTCTCGGATACCCATTTGAGATGCTTGTATCCTGGATGTTGGGCAGCCATCACACAAATGATCATTTGTAGTTGTCCATTGCTTTTTCTTTTTGAATCATCCACAACCTTTGAAAGAACACGCTCAATTTTATTGCCATCAGACAACTCCCTCGTGTCGGACCAATGTACCATAACAGGTTCTTCCATTTGAATCCCAATACTTTTGCATCGTTTAATTAAGGGTTAATGGCATATAATAGCAACGTACTTTCTCATTTGACCCATTATCAGATATGAACTCCAAAAAGTATTGTATCAATACACCATGAACTTTTATATGTACTGATCCAATATCAGCTACTTGAGCCAATATTTGTCACGCGCACAAAAATTCACTGTCATGCTCGCTCACTACTCTCGCGATCAGTGTCATATCCCTTCTTGAGAGAGAGAGAAGGTTAGGTTCCATGTCAGCCCCTAATACACACCGTTAGGTTGTATGCGTTAGTGTTAGGGTTATATGTGTTTTTATTAGGGAAGACAACCTAACGGTGTGTATTAGGGGCTGACATGGAACCTAACGCTCTAAAAGAAGTGACATGACATGTACATGTGTCACATGGCGTGAATTTTGTAAGAAAAAATGGTCAAGTTGCTGATATAGATCAGTTCATATAAAGTTCGATGGGTATTGTGACAACTCCCTCGTGTCGGACCAATGTACCATAACAGGTTCTTCCATTTGAATCCCAATACTTTTGCATCGTTTAATTAATTTCGGAATGAACAACTCAGCATTTAGCCTACCACTGAAATCTATCAAGGCCCACCTTTCTAATGCTTTACCAGTCAGTAAAGTTTTCCCTTGTAGAAGATTCCAGTGACATTTTTGGCTGTCGACTGTTGTGATGTTTATGTCACCGTTTCGAGTACCGAGCTTTAGTTTAGGTGGGGCCAACACACGACCGTCAACTTCTGTCATGTTCATACCAACCTCTAAATCAAAATTCTTGATCACCTCCGCACTGCACATGTGAAACAGAACTATGAGACACTACAAACATATGCATACTTTTGTGTTTTTACACTCATTTGACGGCAAATATATTTTTTCTTTTCAAGATCTGGACCTTTTGTTTGAATCACATTGTTTAACTTTTTTATTAAGTCCTGTAAAATTAAAGTGTCTGTCTAGATATATGTTGTCTGTTTGTATATGGATACATGATTGTTTGTTTTATGTGCTGAATAGAGTGTCTTAATTAAAGAAAATTACGTTTATACCCAAAAAAGAAGTTATGTGGGATTATAGGTGAAAAAGGGGAAGGTAAAAATGTAAAATTAATATGGAGACCCTCTCCCTCATGGCTTTTCCTAGAAAGTCATTTGTTAATTTTAAGCACAAAACAAACAAGCATTTAATGACTTAATTTACCAAATTTTCAATTAAGACTTGTTAAGTCTTTATCAAACACTAACTTATTGTATTAGTTTCATGACAATCACAATTTCCCTAACACCAAAACAGCTATGTGTCCCATAACATGGGTTTTTACGGGTACAAATCTAACTACTGTTTTTTTAACATGGCGAGGAAGCAAGAAGGAGCTCAAGAAGGTGAGCAGAACGAGAGTGGTTGATCAAATATCATCTTTACCCCGTCTTTTTTTATTGACTAAAATATCAAAGTGGAACATGGACTAATAAATTGGGACGAAACGAGTATCTTTTTAGGTAGTTTTGACGAGTTTCTTTTGTTGTTTTATGGTTTGTTCTCTTAGCTTCTTGCTAAAAGAAGTTTATATAAGATTGTCATTCAAAAAAAAAGTCCAAGTCAAAAATAACTTAACATAAAACAGTCAGTAGAGACGTACCCATTTCTGCCAGTTGCATACTCTTGATGAACCATGTCGCTTATCTCTGTCCGTCGATTTTCTGGAGGAAGAAGAGACAAATCTTTTAGTTTTCTAGCAGCATCTGTTCCAAGTACCCCCAGATACCTTCTATCATCAGCCAAGACACAATATTCCATTGGAACATAATTCGGCTTATTACTATTTCCCAGCATCAAACAAGGGATATCGGTGTGCACAATCTCTTTATCCCAGTTTTGCCTAAAGTAATCCGTAAGCATAACGGTTTTTGGTGGGTTTTTCCCTGTAGGATCTTTCCATTCAAAAGAGATGTCTTTTGTAAGTTGGACAGTCAAACCTGCCACCATATATTTTTGTTTAGTAAAACGATGAGTCACACTCACTCTCAACCCTTTAAGAGCATACATAACAGAACTTTGATACCGAGCAATATCACTTGCTTGTTTGATTTCATATATATGCTCCATAAGGTATTCAATAACCGGCATCCTTTTACGGAAAGGTATTGCAGAATAGTCTGAACACAATACCAGCCCTTTTGAAGTGATCTTTATGCTTTGTTGAGAGCCCCTGTAAGGAGCAACACCACAATTAAGAAGGTCATCTTCCTTCCGGTATTCTCGAGGGTACATGCCTCTACCAACTGAAACCTTTTCACGGAAAAGATTTGCTTTCATCACTACATCGACTGCTTGAAGAACATCACGAGGAAGTTGTGCAGAATTTTCAGCCAAGAAATCTTGAAGCTTTGAAAGATTTAGCTCAGCTCCATACTTGATGGTGCAAGTGTAAGAACGACCAAACAATTCTACATTGTAGGTTCCTGAAGGCAACTCAACTGCACTGTAAATATTCTTTTCACCGTCATAGGCGGTTTGCAGTAACGGGAACTGATTAGGAAATTCAGAAGATAACTTTTCTTGAATCAATCGCAAGTCGGATTTTGGAATTGATTTTTTTGCAGATTTGGCAGCAGCAGATGAGGCTTCAGGATTAATAGCTTTCTTCACGTCAACATCGTAGCGTAGTATACTTGTTGATGGAGAAAACTTGACTGGAAAGTGATTAACAAGAAGCTTCACCCCCCTTGATGCAAGTGTACCACCATCAGGTCGCTTAATTGGTACATAAGCATTTCCTTGGTCAGTAACAGGACCGGTTGGAATTGATACATTAGGTTCCTGGATCTGGAGATCTGAAATGCAGATGAGAACAACGAAAATATTATTAAACACAATGTAAAAAAAATTATGGTGCAAAAGGTTATGAATGACGGAGCTAGTAGGGGGACTAGTGGGTGCTGAGTCACCTCTAATGAGCCCCGGTTATGATAAACAAGTTTATTAAACAAATTTACAGTTTCAAAAGGTTATAATAAAAAATTTGGAAGATTCTCATCCTCCCGTAAATCCTAAGTCTGTCTTGTAAATGAGAAAAAGAATATATCATTTTTGACAAAGTCACAAAACAGAGTACCCAACTTTATTGCAATATTACTCATTTTTAACAAAAACTTATTTTTCGTATTAAAGAAAAATA
>BQNB010115997.1:4168-21444 GCA_026074375.1 Tanacetum coccineum
TAGGCTGATGATGTTAAAGTATAGAGATAACAAGCCTGAAGAAGAATTTGAAAGGGTTTTATGAGGGGATCTAAAGACTATGTTTGATCCATCATCTGAAGAGGATGCTATTTGGAAGTTGCCACATCAACAACAAATACTCAATTGGAGATACTTTCATAGCTGCATTGTTCATTGTTTGACTGTGGAGGCTGCACACATATATATGCTGAATAAGGTTAAGTATCCACTATCACCCAGAGTTTGCAAAGCTATGCTTGAAAATAAGCTTTTAGGAGATAGAAAAGACGAGGTCTGCTATCAACTTACCAATGATTCAAGTTCCAAAAGTTGAACTGGTTACTAGTCCACCAGGGTGATGCCATGATTCCACCAAAGGATTAGCTAGCCCAAGAGCAAACGGTTACTTGGTAAAGGCTTTATCAAATCCGTTGATAGCTGATGATTTGCTAAAAATCATATGGTAATTCAACTCACCATGTTTCATGTACTAAGAGTTGGAATGGTTATCAATGTACCATGGTGTATAAACCAAACATTGGCTACTCCAGGGTTAATGGCTAACTGGTAAAGAGACATCAAATCCATTTAAATTTTCAATGATTCACCTCTCTCAAGAGTTAACACACCTGGAAGTGATGAGAATAGACTGAAACTTTATGATTTGATGTACATATAGTCAATGTTGCTGTCTATTTGTTGCTGAAAAGATTATACATGTAGCTGTGAAGTGTTGGCCATGCTGTTTAAAAGATTTGATGCTGCAAATATCCTTAGTGATGATTTCAAGAGTTGCTGATAGAAGTCAAGAACCCGTTTATACAGGAAAATCATCATGTTGCAGTTCAAGAATAATTCCTAAGATAATGCTTACAAAATCCTCAGGAAGCTCATAATGAAGACACTCAAAGAAACTTGAAGTTCACAAGTGAAGATCAAGTTAGGGGAGGATTGTTAGGAATTATTGTAAACAGACTTAAGTCTGGTAGACATAGTTAAGTCTGCCAGTACTAAGTTAAGTCTGGCAGTACTATAGTTAGTACTGGTCTCATATAGTTAAGTTATGCATTATCCTTTCACACGTTTATAAAGCCCATTAGGGTTTCCTTGGTGTATAAAAGGAACCCTACGACACAATGTTTAGAATGAGATTGAAATAGAATTCTAATAGAAATTAATAGCAAATAGCAAAGTTTTACATTGTGTTCTTCTTAGTACTTGTGTTAAGATTCCGCATTAGCACATAGTATTCATAGTCATTGTCTCTCATATAGTTGATTTGGATTTATTCAAGTTAGCTATTGTCTTACAAAAGGCTAAACAGATCCAAGACTTTGGACCTACAATCCGTCTAGCCTATTACAACGTATAATTAATTAATGACCAAGACCTAATATAATTAATGAAGGAACTTCCTTGTTCGACTCAATATTTTGAGGCTAACATCTGTTATGACTGATTTTGCAGTTTTAGAGGATATGGATTCTTATCGTGATGAAGGAATGAGCGATATTATTATTGGCGAACCATTCTTAAGAGAAGTTGGAATTAAAGCAAAACGTTTCGAAGGGATTATTACCCTTTACAATGGTGATGATGAAGTAACTTACCAAATGGTGCGATCACATCCAAGGTTTAAAAACCACACCAATGAGCAATGTAACAAGATCCCACCATTACTGAAGGTAAGTGAGAAAGATGTGAAGAATGGAATCTCGCATGCATATCAAAAGCTTAAGGGGTTCTACAAAGGAGTTTTAAATCTAGGACCCAATTAAATTCGAATTGCGAAGACAGAAGAATGGCTCATACGCGGGCACATTAGCGTGCATGAGATGGAATAAAGAGGAAGCTGAAGAAAAGTCTAACTTAAAGACTTCGCTGTAAACAAAAGTGCTTCCCGGGAGACAACCCGGATTGTTATTTAATTTTGTTATCGAGTCTGTCTTCCCAGACATCAATACGGCGTATCCGCTCCATACCATACGGCGTATTGATTGTCTGGACGTTATCAGTCTTTATTTTTATTGCACTTTAAAAACATTATTGTCAGTTCTGTAAATACGCCGTATTCATTCATTTGATACGCCGTATCCACAGTCTGACTCGTAATTAGTTTGTTTAGTTTAGTTTAAATTAACCATAGGTACCAAGATAGGAATGCACCTGTTTTTTCTATATTTTACACAGGACCTCAAGAAAGAAATATCGACGAAGTTGGTGGAATGCATATTTTCTAGAATTCTATGTGTGTGCTGTTCGTGCTAGGATTCAGACGCTTTTTCAGCACACAATCTTGCTCATAAACGCAACTTGGAGAATCTACCGAGCAAATATCAGGGGAGTTTCTCATTCTAATTCTTTTTAAATTCCCGTATTTAATGTTTTATATATACAACGAGGACGTTGTATAATTCAAGTAGGGGGATGGAATTAGAATGTTTACTTGTCCTATTTTTCACACTAAAATGCTTAAATTATGCTCAAATTTAAAAAAATTTCAAGCATACTTTTGTGAAATTACTTGATACATAACCCGCACACAATAACCCTTGTTAGAATATTGTGAGGATTTAACCTTTCCGTTTCCAAATGTTTACCCAAATTCTACAAAATATGAGTGTGCCGGTGATGTTGTAGACTTTAGAACTTGGCTTGGTATATCTATTCGAGACCGCAATGATAAGTATAATGGATTTAGATGGAGTAACATGTTTAAATTGGTAAATTTTAGGATTAATTTTTTTTTTTTTTTTTTTTTATTTTTTTTTTTTTTTTTTTTTTTTTTTTTTTTTTTTTTTTTTTTTTTTTTTTTTTTTTTTTTTTTTTTTTTTTTTTTTTTTTTTTTTTTTTTTTTTTTTGTTTTTTTTTTTTTTTTTTTTTTTTTTTTTTTTTTTTTTTTTTTACACCCAATTGACATTTACATGTTTTTCTTATTACTAAATACACCGGTTTGTTAACTCCGTTAAACCTTTCCACTCTCATCTTTAAGTGATGATCAATTAGACATCTGTGAGCCAATCATTTTAGGAATTTACATCAACTATTTGTTTTGTTACACCCTTACACCTTAACCTGCCCTGTTAGATTAAGTTTAATTTACAGTTGCTAGTTGCTTAAAGTGTAAAGTTTGTATTTCCCGAGTCTTGTGTCATTTTCTATCTTTGGTGCGGTTAGAAATTTGCGCATTGCAAATGGGAATGTATATTAGTAGTCAAAGCTCATGTGATTTTACTACCATCACAATTATTGGTGAATCCGAAAGACGGACGAGGATAATATCATGATTATTATCCAAAATTATTATGATCGTGAAGATGGTGAAACTACACCGAGATTTGAAGTTTAGTTAGCAAAAAAAATCAAAAAATGAGAAAAATACAAAAAGAAAAAGAAAGTTTAAAGATAATTGTTTTGCAATTACCGAAGGAATTACATGAAAGATCGATTGTTCGTTGATACGTCTAAAAAATCAACGATGTAGAGTATTATACAAAGTGGAAGATATCGCCACTTGCCTTGTAGAGTATGTAAATTTTTGGGAAGATTAGGAAGTTGACCGTTACGGGAACGCCAACTTAGGTTGTTGTTTTTAATCTATGATCAAGACGTTGTAAATAGTTGTGTCTTTATCATGGTAACGGTAGAGAAATAAGTGTCTAGCAACTTGTATCTTAAGTCTTAATCTATTTATTTCTTGATTTTTATTTAACAACAATTTACTTCCCTCTCACCTGATGATTAGCTGCTGGTTTTACGCGAATGAGGACTTGTTCGAGTGTGCATGTCTATTCCGTCGTTACGGCCATGTATGCATGTCTTAGCTGCCTTGTTGGTTTATGACTTTTGGTGAAAGTTAGAAGGTTCCTACCCTATATCATTCTTCATCCTAACCGTTGGTTAAATTCGAATGGGGATGTGATCAAACACACATGTCTATCCCGGCGTTCCAGGTGTGTATGTGTGCTTCAGCTGCCTTGTTGGAGTGGTACTTCTGGTGAAAGATTGTAGAATGATCAACCGTACGCCTTTCCATACAAAAACCTATATTTACCTTTATAAACTTGTTACTCCTTAGCTTTAGCGGTGGAGATGTGTATCCTTGCCAAGCTTATGATAGAATACTCATCACGACCGAGCAATTGAGTGAATTAGTTACATGTTACCACATAGATTAGTTGAGTGATTTGAGTGTTTTCATCTTCCTATTTCGTGAGGTGTTTGGTTGTGTACTTGTAATAGATCAAATAAGTGCTTTAACAGAAAATATCCTTAGGGATACATTTTTATAAACTTCTAAAGGCTACTTGAGGACAAGTAGAATTCAAGTGGGGGGATATTTGATGACATCAAATAACGTCTATTTTATAGCATCATTTATCCCATGTTATTAACCCATTTTGTATAGTTATTGCAAAGAATTGTTACTTAATCGTTTATATTTGAGAATTGCAGTAATTATGGAGTAATTGGTGAAAGTTAGCAAAAGGCGCGCATTCTGGAGCTTAAATGAAGATATTTTGAAGACCAATACGCCGTATCCATCAAGGAAGATACGGCGTATCCGTGCCTGCACTCACCAAAGACCACAGAGGAATAAAGATCAATACGCCGTATCCAGAGGACTCAATACGCCGTATTTAAGATATGGAATCAATATAATATTCTGGAAGATATCAAGCGTGGTCCCTACTCCAAGAAATCCCCAATACGCCGTATCCAACCGACTTCCAGACCCTATAAATACAAAACTCAAAAACGAGTTTTAAGTGTGCTAAATCATAATCTCGATACCTAAACCAAAAAAGTCGATTTTCAACGATAAAAGGCAGAGGAGTCGAGCACGTATTCAATTCCATACGAGACATGTGTCTAATTCCATATACTTTAGTAATCATTCAGTTTTTGGTATCATTCGTTAACACGGTTAGTTTACATTGGCTAAATAATTGCTTTTGTATTTATTATGACGTTTGAAGGCTAATACCTTTGGGTATTAGCCATTATTATGAAGATTTGAATGATTGGTATTTGTTTATCTCGATTTCTTGATTTATCGTTGAGTGCTTGTTTATGTTTATCAATTTATACTTGTTTACGCACTTTTATATGCGACCTATCATTCAACTGGATCTAGTGAATCGGACCAAGCAGATCTAAAGTCTGGGATATCTCTCCATATAGTAATTTATACATCTAGAATCATAGTTACACAAATATTGTCCTTCTAAGTCTGTGTCTAGGATACGCTTCGGGCTTTAATAAGTTAACTGGATATTGACAATAGTTTATTGATCGTGTGATAGCAGTGTATTAGATAATTCAACAAGTAACGTTCTGATTCCATTGGATAGTTGGACAAGTAGACTACTAGTGTATAAATTGCCATTAAGCGGTAAGTAGGTAAAGTCTCTATGAGTTAGGGTTTAACAAGATCACCATTGCTTTAATCCCTAAGATAGATTATAATCAGCAAATAGGATGCTTTATGCGGATGCTTTAATTATGACAGAATTATTGTGTCTAGGTCTTAGGATGATGTAACGCCTAAGTCTTAAGAATGATATGCCACCTCGAGAGAAGAAATTATTGCACTAAATAAACAAACCAACGTTCTAATTGGATTAATAATGGTTAATACAGTTTTCTTATATAAGGTTCGACCGCTCTTTCATCTTTTGTTAATTAGCTTGTGTGGGTAAAAGTGCCTTGAATTGATTATAGACACCAACCAAACCGTGCCAGTCTCTCAGGCTGAAAACCCCCTTTTCCTTTTAGACTAACATAGGTTTAACATAGAATTAGGATAGAATAGAATTAACTTAGATTAGATAACCAAGATATTAATTAAATTGATAGATTTAACCTCGCTTCAAGTGTTTGACACCCTACTTACCACGAAACTACTACCGATCGGGTACACTGCCCGTTAAAGTGTTGTTTTTGGTTTAGTCGGCAAAATATAAATTTAAAACTTGAATCATCTTAAATATACCATACAACGACAGCACATCAAGTTTCAAATTGACTTGATACCTGGTGATGCACCGTAGCACGGGTGCCTTACCGATGAGCTCCATTCGAGATGAAAGAATTGTCGGACCAACTGCAAGAGCTTTCTGACAAAGGATTTATAAGACCAAATTCCTCACCATAGGGAGCTCTAGTTTTGTTTGTCAAGAAGAAGGATGGATCATTTCGGATGTGTATCAACTATAGAGAGTTTGACCAAGGATCGATGATTTGTTTGATCAACTGCAAGGGTCAAGTGTTACTCAAAGATTAACTTGAGGTCAGGTTACCATCAACTTAGAGTTCGTGAAGAAGATATTCCGAAGACCGCATTTAGGACTCGTTATGGTCATTACGAGTTTCAAGTTATGCCATTTGGTTTGACCAATGCGCCGGCAGTATTTATGGATCTCATGAATCGGGTGTGCAAACCATATTTAGACAAGTTCATGATTGTTTTCATTGACGATATTTTAATCTACTCCAAGAACAAGCAAGAGCACGAAGAGCACCTTAAGTTAATTTTAGAGTTGCTTAAGAAGGAGGAGTTGTATGCCAAATTTTCGAAATGTGAATTTTGGATTCCTAAAGTACAATTTCTCGGTCACGTGATTGATAGTCAAGGCATTCACGTGGATCCTGCCAAGATCCAGTCTATTAAATATTGGGCATCTCCTAAGACTCCAACAGAGATTCCTAAATTTTTAGGTCTTGCTGGCTACTACCGAAGATTTATTGAAGGTTTCTCGAAGATTGCCAAGCCGATGACTAAGCTAACTCAGACGAGTGTAAAGTTTGAATGGGGAGATAAGGAAGAAGCAGCATTTTAATTGTTGAAGCAGAAGTTGTGTAGCGCACCAATTTTGGCTTTGCCCGAAGGAATTGAGAACTTTGTAGTTTATTGCGATGCTTCGCATAAAGGTTTGGGTACAGTATTAATGCAGAATGAGAAGTTGATTGCTTATGCATCACGTCAACTCAAATTTCATGAGAAGAAAAATACAACTCATGATTTGGAGTTAGGAGCTGTTAAAAATTTAGTTTTTAGTGAAGTGACGATCATTATTGATCTCACGAGCTTTGTAATAGTTAGATGATATCAAGCGTGTAATAGGTAGTCTAATAGGCTAGTTCATTAGGAAATGTAATGTAATAGTTAAAGGCCCGACTCATGGAAGCCCACAAGAAGGCCCATGGCCGGCTCCAAGGACATATAAAGCCCCTCTCTACACTCAGGAGAGTGTGTAATGAAATGGTTATCCAAAACACTCCCTACCTCTTTCTCTCTCTAGGAATTTCGTGTGTTATATGTGTGAAAACTATATTCTACAATTGGTATCATTCGTCATGGTTTCATCTTGGGATTTTTAGTGTTTTGTGTGGTTTTGTGTTACTTATTTTGTGCTTATAGAGGATTCGGCTTATTTTGGTTATGTGCTTATTAGGATAAAAAACTTGTATCGTCATATTCTAGTATTTTGTGGCTTATTTTGTTTAAAAATAGTTTCTTTTAAAAGCTTATTTCGATTCAAAAATGTGTTTTTAAGCCTTTTATGCGAAAATCTTGATCTAAAACTTTTTGTTGTTAAAAACATTAAAGTTTGTTTTTTTATGATAAATATTGCCAAATAATACTTAGTTGTGCAAAAGAAATCAAGAAAAAACGTCAAAAAGTGTGTTTTTTAGTGATTTGAAAAGTTGGTTTTCCGGATTTTATGAATGCACCAAAATTGCCACATGAGTTCACTGAATTGCCATTTTGTGGTTAGCCGAAATTGCCATTGTTCATTAGCCAAAATTTCCATTGTTCATTAGCAGAAAATTTCCAAGTAGAGTGCACCTAAATTGCCATTTCTTTGTGAACCAAAATTGCCAGTTATTTGTGAACCGAAATTGCGATTTCTTTGTGAACCGAAATTTCCATTTTTGTTAGCCGATTTTGACATCTCCTTGGTGAACCGATTTTGCCACATTTTGTGTTGATCGTTTTTACCAATTTTAAGTTAGCCGATTTTGTCACTTATGTGTTAGCCGATTTAGCCACTCCAACCGATTTTGACATTAAAAAAAAGGGTTTTTGGCGAAAAAACATGAGTAAAATTTATTTTTTTTAGTAAACTTTATAGCTTATTTTTACGTCAAATTCAAATTTTTAGGAGGAAATTCAAATTTTTACGGTTAAAAATTAACGATAAAATTTTGATTTTCAAATTTTTTCCTACATTTAGAATTGGATTCTTAAGAGAATTTCAAATTTTAGTGAAATAAATTTTGAAATTAGTTTTTGGAGGGAAAATTACGGGTTAACTGTTCGAACCACACAACACTTCACTATCAAGTTCAAATTCAGAAGAGATGGAATTGCAACAGATACAACTGGATGAAAGGGAACTACATCAAAAATGCTTGGAATGGTTTAAAAAGCTCAAGATACATCTTGGAAATCTCCATAGTTCTTCCGTCATCACTAACCCAAGACTATTTAAAATTGCATTTTGTATATTATTTGTAAAGAGCATCTGACTTTCAGAGAAAAGATGTACCACAATTTGAATCAATTACAATGACAACTTGAAAGAAACAATTTTCATGGGCATGATTGTAAGACTTGTCTTGTTGTACTCATAAGACAGTTCAAGGAATTCCTTGAT
Source organism: Tanacetum coccineum (assembly GCA_026074375.1). Classification (NCBI taxonomy): domain Eukaryota; kingdom Viridiplantae; phylum Streptophyta; class Magnoliopsida; order Asterales; family Asteraceae; genus Tanacetum; species Tanacetum coccineum. The sequence goes on from BQNB010115997.1 coordinate 12,832, forward strand.
TCGAAAGAGGTAAATGCTTCAAATGTTCCAGATAAATGCTGGTAAAAAACTTTAGTGACGGTGCGCAATTTGAACCTAAAGCTTACAAACGTAGTTTACTCTGGTATCTGGAAGAACTTGACAAGCTTATTGATGAAAGAGTTAAATCGGTGCATTACGGATGAAAGAGAAAGAAGTTCAAGCAATAAAGGAGATTGAAAGATGGCTACAAGAAAGTGAAATGCAGAAACAAGAGAGTTTGGTCTATTAGCGTACACCATTAAAAGATTGTTTTTGGAAGCTTGTTTGATCACTGAAGGTGCAACATTGGAAGCTTGTTTGGTTAATAAAGGTATAGCAGTGAATGATAATATGGGTGTCACGGAAAGCAGTGGGACAGAGTCAGAAAACAGCAGTTCAGAGACTCTATTTAGCAGATCAGTGGATGAAAACAGAAGTTTTGACAAAGAAAGTAGCAGTTCAGAAGGGAATCATGCAGATGTTGATATTGGATCTTCAAATGATAGTGATTCAGTACTTAGGGTATATCATGATTTATTTAAAAATATGTTTGCTCATGGGATACAAAATCATAAACAACTCGAATCTATTCCTGACACATATGTGGTGAATGAGAATAATAGTGATATTATTTTGATATACCGTATATGGATCCAGATAGATATAAGGAAGAACATGATTATGTAGATTATGAGCAAAAACATGCTTTCTTTGCTTCCCTTATCAATAACCTTAAATGTGATGTTGAAAAATGTAATGAGGTTAATCGTGAAGCTCAACAAGCAAATGCCTTATTGTCAAACGAGCTTGAGAGATATAAGGAAGAAGAAAAACATTTGCAAACGATAAAACAATTGAATCTGAATACTGCAAAAAGATTAAGCTTTTAAATGATGAAATTTCACACCTTAAATCTCAAGCTTGTGAAAAAAATAAGACATTCGCCAAAGAAAATGGAAAGTTTGATAAGTATGTCCAACCACTTTTAAATAGGAAAAATGAACTTGAAAAGAAAAATCAAGAATTTTTGAAACAAATAAACGATCTTGATAATAGACTTTGAAAAGCGAGACAAACTGATCAGACTCTTCAAATGTTGCTTTCAAAAGAAGACAATCTTAATACGGGTAAACAGGGACTTGGCTTTGAGAACCAAAATGATTATGTGAACCCAAAGCTTATTAAACAAATCCAATGAGTTAGCACCATGTTTGTATAACATTGACGAAATGAGAAAACATGAGCTTTCTGATCATAAGATCATTTCTGAATAGTAATTAAAATGTGAAGCTGAAAAGCATTTGAAAGTAAAACAAAGAAAATCCCCACTCCCGTATCATGGCTTTGTAATATGCTGAGACTCAATTTGAAAAACCACCTAAAGTTCCTTTAAAAAGAAGAAATGTTAATTTTAAAGAACATTTGGAACAAGTTCAACTGAGAAATTATGATCCAAAACTTTGGAACAGTCTTCTAATGAAATACTTTTGTTATGTCAAGCAGGCAATGCTCAAGTTTGAAAAAACAAACGTTTTCAAAAATAGAACTTAATCGAGGTGATTTGTTTAGAATGAGCTTTGAACATAGTATTAATGAGAGAGTCAGAAATCAATTATCGGAAGAGTTTGAACCTTTAGTTAAAAACGTCAATCTTCAACTAAACTGCTTTGAAAAGAGTCTTGTCAAAGAAATGAAAGATGATTTAAAGTACGTCATGTCTCTATAAGACGAGTTTGATGAAGCGTGTTTAATTTTGGACATTCAGCAAGAATTTTTTAAAACCCAGTTCGAGTCAATCAAATCAGAGTCATATAGCCATGTGTATAAGAATGAGATGTTTGAACAAAATTCTGCCTTGGAAATTGAAAATCGTTGTCTCAAAATGACCATTAACCAGATTCAAAATGATTTTTCAAAGATGGAGGCACAAAGTATTGCTTTTGAAATTGCACTTCAACATAAGATTCAAGAAAATAAATCTTTGAAAATAATAAACAGAAAATGAGAATTATGTGGCATCATTACAAATCAAAAATGCACATTTGAAACAGACTTAGAAATATTTGTTTGAGTCAATTCAAAATTCAAGGGATGAAACTAATCAATTTGATGATGTCAAACTTAAGTTCGATTTTGATGAATTTGAAACTCAAAACATTGAGTTGGAACATAAAGTGGCCTTATTAATTAAGGAGAATAAACATTTGAAGTTGGTTTAAAAAAATTGTTTGATTCAATCAAAAAGTCACGAGTTCAGACACAAAGTTCAAACGTTTCTCAAAACGAAGCAGAAAATTTAAAGTCTCGGTTATCAGAATTTATGGATAAAAAGTTTGATAATGTTTTACAAAAGATTGAATCCATGAAAAGAAAAAATTTTGAATCTCAAAACTCAAATGACTTACTTCAAAAATCTTTGTGTGCTTCTGATCCCTCTAATGTTGAATCAAAATCGGAGGAGAAAAAGATTCTTTTCGGAAATGATACATCAAGTCTTGAAACAAAGATTAAGAAGCTCGAAATGACTTTAGCTCAACAAACAAACAATTTTAAGGATGCCAAAGTTGATTTTTCAATGAAAACAGACAAGTTTGAAACTTACTTTGAAAAACTTGAAAAGACAAAAGTTGTCCTTGAACGTCAATTGGATCGTAAGATTCAAGATTCTAACACCGAAAAAGATCAGTTTTTGTAACAAATTGCTTCTCTCGAATCAAAGCTGGCATCACAAGATCTTATTTCAAATCAAAAGGAATATAGCGAGTTGAGAACATCATATAATGCCCTAAAAGCAAAGTTTGATGCTTTAAACCGGGACAAAGGGAAATCTCCAATTTCAAACTTTTCAACACCAAAAGTAAGTGTTTCAAAGAAGATTTACACGGGTGAATCCTCAGACTCATTTTTAAAAGATAGGAAATTCTATAAGAAACCTCAAGTTTTTGAAACACCGACTTCTCAAAAGGCCTTTAAATCAGTTGATTCAAGTATGAAAAAACATGTTTTTCAAACTCCAAAATCTCGTTCTACACCAATAAGGCAAGTTTGGAGACAAAAGCAAAGTCATTCAAAACCTTTCAAATACTCAAAATCAGAAATGCTTTCGTTGCAAAACAATAATGACTCTACTTTGATTGTTCCAAACAGTGGAAGATTTCCATTCATTTCAAAGAGGAATTCTCAAAATGAAACACATAAGTTCTACAACAAATGGAAATCTTCTTCTTCATCAAGATTTAAAACTCCACAAGAAAATCGAAGTTTTCATAATCAATGGAAAAACAAAAGGAATTTTAAATCTCCGTTGATTCCACGAGAATTATTTTAAATTGAAACACCGGTTTCTAGTCCACGTTGGAACTCAATTTATTTGCATCAAATTGACATAACATTCAGATGGTTTTAAACATTTTGTAAACCTGTTGGCACCATGCTTAAATAGGTTCCAAAGGTTTTTGTCTAATCTGATGTCCTATTGGTTGTTGGCTATTTCAGGTCAACACCCGTGCTTCAAATAAAAGGAAAATATATGCTTTTTATGTATTTTATCCTTTTACACGAAAAGAGAAATCTTTTCGGTCTTGAGCTACTTATACAAAACATTCAAAGTTTTGTAGCTCAAGTCAATGGCTTATGTGCAATTCAGTACATAACCCGGACTTCAAAGAAAGGAAAGTTTATCTATAAAGGTAATTTATCCTAACAACGAGAAAAGCAATTTTCTCGGTCATGAGCTATATATATAAAAACATTTTAAGTTTTTAAGTTCATGAAAATGGTTTGTCATAAAATAACAGATAACAACCCGTGCTTTCAAAGAAAAGAAAGTGTACGTGTCAGTGCACTTATCTTAAGAAAAGAAGATAAATCTTCTTGTTTTCAAGCATAGTTTTCAAAAACTTTTCAAAAGTCTGCTCAAAATTTTGACTTTTAAGTATTTCTGCTTAGGACTCGTTCTTTAAATAAAGGAAAGTGTGCACTCATGTACATTTATCCTCACAACGAGAAGATAACAACTTCTCGAACTTGAGATGACACTAAAACGTCAATTCAAAGACATTCAAAGTCTTATAGCTCAAGAAAATGGTTTCTAAATAGTTGAACACAATTTTTCAAGAGTTTATCAAAAAGATTTTTTCAAAATCTTTCAAAATTATGTGTTCAACACTCCTCGTCCTCACTAAATCCTTTGACTGATATCTATTTTTGAGGGGGGAGCTTTTAAAACTAAATACTTCTAATGTTGTTGGATACATCTCATAAAAGTCAAAATTTTATGTATCTAGAACATTTAGTATTGAGGTTAAATTTTTTCTAAGAATTTTTTCTATAAATTCAAAATCTTTCTAAAAATTTTGAACACGATACTATTTTGTCCTCATTATTGAGGGGAGCGAAGGGAAAAAATTGTTCCAATATTAATAAATTCAATAAACCATTTTCTCTTTATGCCTTTCAATTTTCTCAAATAGCCACTTTTATACCATTGATATCAAAAACATTATATGGTATGCTATTTTTTAGGAGGGGGGGGGGAATTGGATTAAAATGTGATTGTCTTTGACTCAAGTGTGTATCTCTTTCCTACATGTGTGAAATAATTTTGAATATCGATGCACATGTGTAGGGGGAGCATTTCTTAAAAGATGAAACTCTCAAAGTGTAAAAAGTTTTGATTAATCTATCAAACACTTTGATTGATTTTCAAATGGTTTTATGGTTTTGATCTATATACCTAACAACCCACTACTTCACGAAGGCAATGAAGTCATAAGGTGGTAGGGTTAGGTATATGTCCAACGATCCAACCAGAACCAGAGGGATCTACCCAAGGACATTCCAATAGATAGAAGTAAAATCCTTAGGAAATATAGAGTTGAATGATAATAAGGGAAAAAATGTTGACTAAGACATGAGTTATCACCGGAACAATCACATCATGATGGTAGTAATGACGTCTTGGTAAACATTGAAGGGGTTGAAGAATGAAAAAGTTATAAGGATAAATGATCTAAAGAAAGAAGTCCTCCACACAACTTAAGGCAGAAACCGGTATAACAACCCAAGAATTTTCATCAAATACAAAACCTATTTTAATATTATCACAATTATACGGGGAAATTGTTTGCTTTATTACATTACTTGCATTGTCAATATCTCATTATGTAAGGTAACTTGCATAACTAAAGTAGACAAGCTCACGCAACCTACCTATGGCAATCATGTCTTCATATATGTCAAGAAAATATCATAACGTGTCAAATCAATATCATTCATAATTATTATGACAAGTGTACATTATTCCTTATTTACTGTACTATTCGAAACGGTTCTATCAAACGGCTTTAAACCGTTATCGTATACCTCTAAACCCTAATTCTATGAAGGATTAATATCTAAAGTGAATATAAAAGATACTAAATCATATGTACAAGTAATATAACATCTCATATGAAATATAAAATCTCTTTAAATCAAAGTACAAGTCTTTAAAAGCTCAATATACAAGTCATTAAACATGATCTCTAAAATAGCCGTTTTACCTCCATTTTCATTCTCATCTCTTCACTACCACTTAAGCAAGCTAATATACTCATTTTACAATATATGAACCCTAATTATTCCATACATAAGCTTTCATACATCTTTTTGCACTCAAAACCCTAATTCAAAACCCTAAACCCTAAAACCGAGCTAGTTTTTAAACCATGACCCATTTCTTGGTTTTTATCCATCATAACCCCAAACCAACACTTAAATAAGTTGAAATAACTTATTTTACAATCATATCAATCCTATTCAATCATTATTCATCATTACTTCATCATTTTACTTCACTTGTACCTAAAACATATTCTAGAAACCCTAATTGCACCCTAAATGATCATTTGACCCGTTTACTCGTTTTAAACCATTCTAATCCCAAATAACCAACCAAGGGCCATTATAAACTCATAAAATAAGTTTACAAATCATTATCTATCATTAACTTGGCAATGTGCAAGAAATCAAAGCCTAGAAAACCTTAACGAATCCAGAAAACCCTAATTATGCCCTAATTGTAACTTTGACCCGTTTTCTCAATTTCAACCCATTATAACTTAAACCAACGACCAAAATTCATTGATAATACTTTATATAAGCCCTAGGATTTGTATTCCATCATTCCTAATCAAGAGTATGCAAAATATAAGCCAAGAAAGTCAAGAAAACCCTAAACGAGCCCTATTTGAACCCGTGACCTCGTTTCTTCAATTCTACTCCGTTTTAACCCAAACCAATTGCTAATCCTTGCTAATTACTTTAATACCAGACCTTAACAACCTATTTCATCTATCCTTAATCATTATAAACACAATGTACCTTGGAAAGACTCTTGAAAACCATGCCGAGCCCAAATCTGACCCGCACCCTTTGTAACTTCATTTTGACCCATTTAAAACTCTACCATGTGCAAATAACCACCAAGGATTTCTTCTAGATGTCCCTAAGCAGCTTACCAAGCAGCTTGGACCTTCTCTTGGTCTCAAATGAAGCCACATCTCCTCTCTTCCTACCACAACAGCCGCGGCCACCACTACACCCAAAACCACCTTCATAAGCTTCCACCTTGAACCATAGCCTTCCTTACTCAGCCCCTAGACTCTCCACATCACCCCCATGTGTCCTAACCTAGTTACCAAAGTTTCTTGGCCTCTAAGGGTTGCTAACACTATAAATAGGACCCTAAACCTTTCATTTCAAAGCATCCCCCACTTCCTCCTCTATAACCCTTCATGGTAGCAACTCTGTGCTAATATGAATTCTACTAGATCTTAAGAAGTATCAAACGTATCGAAATTAAGCAAAAGAAACCAACGAAACGAAGCCAGGAGTCGCTTACTCTCGCCTACGAAGCCGAAAGTCCTGATTCTGAAACGTTTCCCCATTTTTGCTCCTTGAAGCTCAAACCATGGTTTTGACTGTTTCTAATTATGACTTCCTACACCCTTATAATGTTTCATATCGATCCTAAATATACCTCTTGTTTAAAGTTTCATAACTCACATTCATCGCTCCTTTTCCATTTTTGTGATCCAAAACGTACACCCGAAACCCTAATTTCATGTTTTTACTTAAACTATGGGTTTAAACTTGTAAAATATTGTTATATCTATCCTAATAAGCTTATATAATGTTAAAATAAGTGCTTTGATAAGTCATGAAAGAAATTTAATCTTAAAACCCGGGCGTTTTCATTTTAAAACCCTAATTTACCCGTTTAGCTTTCTGTTTAACGAATCGTTAAATTAAACTTGTGTTATGTTAAAACTATATTTTAGTTTATTATAACTTATAAAATGTTATTGAGTGTGAAAAATAAGCTTGCATGGCAATTTGACATATTTGTACATCTATATCCATGCAAGGGGTATATATCGTAAATTTTAGAAACTTATAACTAAAAGGACTAAAAGTGTCATTTTATCAAAGTTATAACTATAGGGGTCTATTATGTCACTTTTCAAAGTCCAAGGTTTACTTGGTATATCTTTCAAAGTTGAAGGACCAAAGTCGTAAAAATGCAAACTCCAAGACACAACCCCTCTTGCAATTTTCTAAACCCCAGGGTCTAAAATGTAACATTTTGAAAAAGTATAAAATCATGTTTAAAACCTTACCAGACATAACTTTAATTAACGCTTCTCGTGCTTAACATTTCCAGATATTGAATAAAACACTTAAAACCAATCATCCGGAAGCTATATCATATCACAATACTAGGGAGCTTCATATTAAGAGGTTTCATCTTGGTATTACGTTCTGACAGAGTTGTTGGGTTTACAATTTAAAGTGCCCTAGCTACTTCAAACGGTTTAACTGAAGACTTTTGCGAATAATGATGACTCCGCAAACGTTGATACAATAATTCCAACTCTTCAATCAAACTCATTAAACCTTAAAATTAAAGTTCTAAAGTACATTCTTCCTAAGACTTGACTATTCTACTCAGGTTGGTTGTGACTGGCTGCTTACTATCATGTTGCTATATCAACCTTCCCCTGTTAAGATTGTGATTAAGGTCGGTCTGCTTTCTTTTGAAAAATTATTTATTACCTCATACATATCAGGTGAGTTTCATAACTCAGCTTTCAATCTCTTTAATGTTTTCAAAAACCCGCGAGGGGGATACATGCTTATTACAAACTCTTTTATATACTCGTTTAAATATCTCTTTGGGTAGTATCTCCCAATATCTCTTCAATATCTATTTAGGTAGTATCTCCCAATATCTATTTAATATCTATTTGGGTAGTATCTCCCAATATCTCTTCAATATCTATTTGGGTAGTATCTCCCAATATCTCTTTAATATCTCTTCAATATCTATTTGGGTAGTATCTCCCAATATCTCTTTAATATCTCTTCAATATCTATTTGGGTAATATCTCCCAATATCTCTTTAATATCTCTTTGGGTAGTATCTCCTAATATCTCTTTAATATCTCTTTGGGTAGTATCTCCTAATATCTCTTCAAATACCTCTTTGGGTAATATCTCCCAATATCTCTTTATGTGATTCATGAGTTTAGGGTAATAATACTGTTCTCCATGATAATACTGTTCTCCATG
>BQNB010115998.1:0-21444 GCA_026074375.1 Tanacetum coccineum
CGAAGTAGATGATGAGAGTAGGCAAAAAAACAAAATAAAGAGTCAGGGATATACACCACAATAAGGGATGATGAGAAAAATTATTTAAAAACAGGAGAACAAGTTACAATGTTGGTAATGTTTAGGGTTTTCTAGGCATATAAAATAGGTCTCACAACTTAGAGTGGAAGGAGATCATCATGAATAGAAAGTGAATGAGAAGAGCTATTAACGAACATAGAAAGAAATCAAAACTCAGGGTTATACACCACAATAAGGGATGATGAGACAAGTTATTTAAAAATAGGATAACAAGTTACAAAGTTGGTATCGTTTAGGGCTTTCTAGCCATATAAAATAGGTCTCACAACTTAGAGTGGAGTGAGATCATCATGAAGTAAAAGTGAATGAGAAGATAAAGATTCATAATTTTACCCCAAAATTGAGGATGACTCCAATTAAAGAGATATAAAAAAAAGAGAAAGTGTGGGAGACGTTGAGAGTAAGCCATAGAACGAAATAAAGAATCGGGGTTATACACCACAATAAGGGATGATGAGAAAAATTATTGAAAAACAGGAGAACAAGTTACAATGTTGGTAACGTTTAGGGCTTTCTAGGCATATAAAATTGGTCTTACAACTTAGAGTGGAGGGAGATCATCAGGAAGAGAAAGTGAATGAGAAAAGAAAGATTAATATTTTTACTCTAAAATTATAGAAAGAAATAAAGAATCGGGGTTATACACCACAATAAGAGATGATGAGATAAGTTATTTAAAAGATATCAAAGAATAAAGAAAGTGAAAGAAACAAATAGAGTAGGCTATAGAACAAAATAAAGAGTCGGGGGTTATACACCACAATAAGGGATGATGAGAAAAATTATTTAAAAGCAGGAGAACAAGTTACAATGTTGGTAACATTTAGGGATTTCTAGGCATATAAAATTAGTCTCACAACTTAGAGTGGAGGGAGATCATCATGAAGAGAAAGTGAATGAGAAGAGAAAGATTAATAATTATACTCCAAAATTAGGGATACCTCCAATTAAAGAGATATCAACGAATAGAGAAAGTGAAGGAGACGATGAGAGTAAAACATATAAAGAAATAAAGACTCGGGGTTATACACCACAATAAGGGATGATGTGACATGTTATTTAAAAATTAGAGAACAATACAATGTTAGTATCATATAGGGGTTTCTAGCCATATAAAATAGGTCTCACAACTTAGAGTGGAGTGAGATCATCATGAAGTGAAAGTGAATGAGAAGAGAAAGATTCATAATTTTACTCCAGAATTGAGGATGACTTCAATTAAAGAGATATCAACGAATAGAGAAAGTGAAGGAGACAATGAGAGTAAGCCATAGGACGAAATAAAGAGTTAGGGTTATACACCACAATAAAGGATGATGAAAAAAATTATTTAAAAACAGGAGAACAAGTTATAATGTGGGTAACGTTTAGTGCTTTCTAGGCATATAAAATAGGTCTCACAACTTAGAGTGGAGGGAGATCATCATGAAGAGAAAGTGATTGAGAAGAGAAAGATTAATAATTATACTCCAAAATTAGGGATAACACAAATTAAAGATATATCAACGAATACAGAAAGCGAAGGAGACAATCCGAGTAGGCCATAAAACGAAATAAAGAGTCAGGGTTATACACCTCAATGAGGGATGATAAGAAAAATTATTTTAAAATAGGAGAACAAGTTACAATGTTGGTAAGGTTTAGGGTTTTCTAGGCATATAAAATAGGTCTTACAACTTAGAGTGGAGGGAGATCATCATGAATAGAAAGTGAATGAGAAGAGAAAGATAAATAATTTTACTCCAGAATTAAGGATAACTCTAATTAAAGAGATATCAATGAATAGAGAAAGTGAAGGAGATGATAAGAGTAAGCCATAGAACGAAATAAAGAGTCGGGGTTATACACCACAATAAGGGATGATGACTCAGGTTATTTAAATACAAGAGAACAAGTTACAATGTTGGTATCGTTTAGGGGTTTCTAGCCATATAAAATAGGTCTCATAACTTATAGTAGAGTGAGATCATCATGAAGTGAAAGTGAATGAGAAGAGAAAGATTCATAATTTTACTCTAGAATTGAGGATTACTCCAATTAAAGAGATATCAACGAATAAAGAAAGTGAAGGAGACGATGAGAGTAAGCCATAGAACAAAATAAAGAGTTGGAGTTATACACCACCATAACGGATGATGAGAAAAATTATTTAAAAACAGGAGAACAAGTTACAATGTTAGTAACGTTTAGTGCTTTCTAGTCATATAAAATAGGTCTCACATCCTAGAGTGGAGGGAGATCATCATGAAGAGAAAGTGAATGAGAAGAGAAAGATTAATAATTATACTCCAAAATTAGGGATACCTCTAATTAAAGAGATATCAACGAATAAAGAAAGGGAAGTAGATGAAGAGAGTAAGCCATAGAAAGAAGTAAAGAGTCAAGGTTATACACTACAATAAGGGATGACGAGACAAGTTATTTAAAAATAGGAGAACAAGTTACAATGTTGGTATTCTTTAGGGCTTTCTGGCCATATAAAATAGGTCTCACAACTTAGAGTGGAGTGAGATCATCATGAAGTGAAAGTGAATGAGAAAAGAAAGATTCATAATTTTACTCCAGAATTGAGGATTACTCCAATTAAAGAAGTATCAACGAATAGAAAAAGTGAAGGATACGATGACAGTAAGCCATAGAACGAAAATAAGAATTGGGGTTATACACCACAATAAGTGATGATGAGAAAAATTATTTAAAAATAGTAGAACAAGTTACAATGTTGGTAATGTTTAGTGCTTTCTAGGCATATAAATAGGTCTCACAACTTAGAGTGGAGGGAGATCATCATGAAGAGAAAGTGAATAAGAAGAGAAATATTAATAATTATACACCAAAATTAGGGATAACTCCAATTAAAGAGATATCAATGAATAGAGAAAGTGAAGGTGACGATGAGAGTAAGCCATAAAAAGAAATAAAGATTCGGGGTTATACACCACAATAAGGGCTGATGAGACAAGTTATTTAAAAGTAGGAGAACAAGTTACAATTTTGGTATCGTTTAGGGGTTTCTAGCCATATAAAATAGGTCTTACAACTTAGAGTGGAGTAAGATCATCATGAAGTAAAAGTGAATGAGAAGAGAAAGATTTATATTTTTACTCCAGAATTAAGGATGACACCAATTAAAAAGATATTAATGAATATAGAAAGTGAAGGAGACTATGAGAGTAGGCCATATAATGAAATAAAGAGTCAGGGTTATACACCACAATAAGGGATGATGAGAAAATTTATTTAAAAACAGGAGAACAATTTACAATGTTGGTAACGTTTAGGGCTTTCTAGGCATATAAAATAGGTCTCACATCTTAGAGTGAAGGGAGAACATCATGAAGAGAAAGTGAATGAGAAGAGAAAGATTCATAATTTTACTATAGAATTGAGGATGACTCTAATTAAAGACATATCAACAAATAGAGAAAGTAAAGGAGACGATAAGAGTAACCCATAGAACGAAATAAAGAATTGGGGTTATATACCACAATAAGGGATGATGAGAAAAATTATTTAAAAACAGGGGAACAAGTTACAATGTTGGTAACGTTTAGGGCTTTCTAGGCATATAAAATAGGTTTCACAACTTAAAGTAGAGGGAGATCATCATGAAGAGAAAGTTAATGAGAAGAGAAAGATTAATAATTTCACTCCAAAATTAGAGATAACTCCAATTAAAGAGATATCAACGAATAGAGAAATTAAAGGAGATGATGAGAGTAAGACATAGAAAGAAATAAAGAGTCGGGGTTATACACCATAATAATGGATGATGAGACAAGTTATTTAAAAATAGGAGAAAAAGTTACAATGTTGGTATGGTTTAGGGCTTTCGGGCCATATAAAATAGGTCTCACAACTTAGAGTGGAGTGACATCATCATGAAGTAAAAGTGAATGAGAAGAGAAAGATTCATAATTTTACTCCAGAATTGAGGATGACTCCAATTAAAAAGATATCAACGAATAGAGAAAATGAAGGATACGATGAGAGTAAGCCATATAACGAAATAAAGAGTCGAGGTTATACACCACAATAAGGGATGATGAGAAAAATTAATTAAAAAGAGGAGTACAAGTTACAATGTTGGTAACGTTTAGTGCTTTCTAGGCATATAAAATAGGTCTCACAACTTAGAGTGGATGGAGATCATCATGAAGAGAAAGTGAATGAGAAGATATAGATTAAAGAGATATCAACGAATAAAGGAAGTGAAGGAGATGATGAGAGTTAGCCATAGAACGAAATAAAGAGTCAGTGTTATACACCACAATAAGGGATGATAAGACAAGTTATCTAAAAACAGGAGAACAAGTTACAATGTTGGTATCGTTTAGGGCTTTTTAGCCATATAAAATAGGTCTCACAACTTAGAGTGGAGTGAGATCATCATGAAGTGAAAGTGAATGAGAAAAAAAAGATTCATACTTTTACTCTAGAATTGAGGATGACTCCAATTAAAGAGATATCAACGAATAAAGAAAGTGAAGGAGGCGATGAGAGTAAGCTATAGAATGAAATAAAAAGTCAGGGTTATACACCACAATAAGGGATGATGAGAAAAATTATTTAAAAATAGGAGAACAAGTTACAATGTTGGTAATGTTTAAAGCTTTCAAGGCTAATAAAATAGGTCTCACAACTTAGAGTGGAGGGAGATCATCATGAAGATAAAGTGAATGAGAAGAGAAAGATTCATAATTTTACTCCAGAATTAGGGATGATTCCAAGCAAAGATAAATCAACGAATAGAGAAATTGAAGGACACGATTACAGTAAGCCATAAATAAAAATAAAGAGTCTGGGTTATATAGCACAATAAAGGATGATGAGATAAGTTATTTAAAAATAGGAGAACAAGTTACAATGTTGGTATCATTTAGGGCTTTCTAGGCATATAAAATAGGTCTCACAACTTAGAGTAGGGAGAGATCATCATGAAGTGAAAGTGAATGAGAAGAGAAAGATTCATAATTTTACTCCATAATTTTACTTAATAACATTTTAGAAGAGGTTTTCACGTTTAATGGTTGAGCATCACGTACTTTTGTGATATGTAATAGAGTATTACATTTAGACAAGTATTTTATAGGTATAAAAGCTCATAGATGACTAAATCTTTTATAAACGGTTGGTGTTATGCCCCTGCAATGATTATAACCATACATTTGGGTATATATAAGGCTAAACCTTAAAGCATAAACACCAAATACTACAGAAATTACAAATTGAACCTGTTAATTCACACGAAATCTTTTAACTATCGTTGATTCAATGAATACCGATAATCGAGATCTTTCCAAAATTAGGCTTTTCGTATATTTTAGAACTGGTTATTCTAGCACCACAATACGATTATTAAATAGGCCAAGAAACATGAAACATGCCTAAAAGGCAAAAGGGCCGGACCCTAGCCCGAAAACAATTTTCAACAAAATGGAAAAAAACACAAAACGTAAATAACTAATAAAATAGAGTGTTTTTGGGCTCTAAAGTTTCATAAACCGCCATAGGAAGTTTACCACGACGTTCTCCTTGTTTCAAGCTCGATTTGCCTGGTCCTGGGACTGAAACGGACCAAGTTATACTAGTTTTAATAGATTATTACATTTATACAAGTATATAGAGATATAACACGCTCATATATGACTAAATATTTTAAAAACAGTTGGTATTATTTGGGTATATTAAAGGCTAAACATTAAAGCATAAACACCAAATAATACAGAAATAACAAAATTGAACCCCCCCCTCCAAAAAGGTATAGTATGTCCATAAAATGTGTTCAATGGTCTATGCCGGGGGGTTTCCTAGTATTCAAATTTTACTATATTTTTGTAGGATTCTGATTTTATAAGTACTTAATAACATTTTAGATGAGGTTTTCACGTTTAAGGGTTGAGCATCACGTACTTTTGTGATATGTAAATCTTTTATAAACGGTTGGTGTTATGCCCCTGCCATGATTATAACCATACAATTGGGTATATATAAGGCTAAACCTTAAAGCATAAACACCAAATACTACAGAAATTACAAATTTAGCCAGTTAATTCACACGAAATCTTCAAACTATCGTTGATTCAATGAATACCGATAATCGAGATCTTTCCAAAATTAGACTTTTCGTATATTTTAGAACTGGTTATTCTAGCACCACAATACGATTATTAAATAGGCCAAGAAACATGAAACATGCCTAGTTGTGAGACCTATTTTTATATGGCTAGAAAGCCCTAAACAATACCAACATTTTAACTTGTTCTCCTGTTTTTAAATAACTTGTCTCATCATCCCTTATTGTGGTGTATAACCCCGACTCTTTATTTCTTTCTATGGCTTACTCTCTTCGTCTCCTTCACTTCCTCTGTTCGTTGATATCTCTTTAATTGGAGTCATCCTCAATTCTGGAGTAAAATTATGAATCTTTCTCTTCTCATTCACTTTCACTTCATGATGATCTCACTCCACTCTAAGTTGTAAGACCTATTTTATATGGCTAGAAAGACCTAAATGATACCAACATTGTAACTTGTTCTCCTGTTTTTAAATAACTTGTCTCATCATCCCTTATTGTGGTGTATAACACTAACTCCCTTATTGTGGTGTATAACACTGACTCTTTATTTCATTCTATGGCTAACTCTCATCTTCTCCTTCACTTCCTCTATTCGTTGATATCTCTTTAATTGGAGTTATCCATAATATTGGAGTAAAATTATAAATCTTTCTATTCTAATTCAATTTCACTTTATGATGATCTCACTCCACTCTAAGTTGTGAAACCTATTTTATATGCCTAGAAAGCCCTAACGATACCAACATTGTAACTTGTTCTCCTGTTTTTAAATAACTTGTCTCATCATCCCTTATTGTGGTGTATAACGCTGACTCTTTATTTCTTTCTATGGCTTACTCTCATCGTCTCCTTCACTTTCTCTATTCGTTGATATCTCTTTAATTGGAGTCATCCTCAATTCTGGAGTAAAATTATGAATCTTTCTCTTCTCATTCACTTTCTCTTCATGATGATCTCCCTCCACTCTAAGTTGTGAGACCTATTTTATATGGCTAGAAAGCCCTAAACGATACCAACATTGTAACTTGTTCTCCTGTTCTTAAATAACTTGTCTCATCATCCCTTATTGTGGTGTATAACGCTGACTCTTTATTTCTTTCTATGGCTTACTCTCATCGTCTCCTTCACTTTCCCTATTCGTTGATATCTCTTTAATTGGAGTTATCTCTAATTTTAGAGTAAAATTATTAATCTATCTCTTCTCATTCACTTTATCTTCATGATGATCTCCCTCCACTCTAAGTTGTGAGACCTATTTTATATGCCTAGAAAGCCCTAACGATACCAACATTGTAACTTGTTCTCCTATTCTTAAATAACTTGTCTCATCATCCCTTATTGTGGTGTATAACACCGACTCTTTATTTCGTTCTATGGCTTACTCTCATCGTCTCCTTCACTTTCTCTATTCGTTGATATCTCTTTAGTTGGAGTTATCCTAATTTTAGAGTAAAATTATTAATCTATCTCTTCTCATTCACTTTCTCTTCATGATGATCTCCCTCCACTCTAAGTTGTGAGACCTATTTTATATGGCTAGAAAGCCCTAAACGATACCAACATTGTAACTTGTTCTCCTGTTCTTAAATAACTTGTCTCATCATCCCTTATTGTGGTGTATAACGCTGACTCTTTATTTCTTTCTATGGCTTACTCTCATCGTCTCCTTCACTTTCCCTATTCGTTGATATCTCTTTAATTGGAGTTATCTCTAATTTTAGAGTAAAATTATTAATCTATCTCTTCTCATTCACTTTCTCTTCATGATGATCTCCCTCCACTCTAAGTTGTGAGACCTATTTTATATGGCTAGAAAGCCCTAAACGATACCAACATTGTAACTTGTTCTCCTGTTTTTAAATAACTTGTCTCATCATCCCTTATTGTGGTGTATAACCCCGACTCTTTATTTCGTTCTATGGCTTACTCTCATCGTCTCCTTCACTTTCTCTATTCGTTGATTTCTCTTTGCTTGGAGTCATCCCTAATTCTGGAGTAAAATTATTAATCTTTCTCTTCTCATTCACTTTCTCTTCATGATGATCTCCCTCCACTCTAAGTTGTGAGACCTATTTTATATGGCTAGAAAGCCCTAAAGGTTACCAACAATGTAACTTGTTCTCCTGTTTTTAAATAACTTATCTCATTATCCCTTATTGTGGTTTATAACCCCGACTCTTTATTTCGTTCTATGGCTTACTCTCATCCTCTCCTTCACTTTCTCTATTCGTTGATATCTCTTTAATTGGAGTCATCCTCAATTCTGGAGTAAAATTATGAATCTTTCTCTTCTCATTCACTTTCACTTCATGAAGATCTCACTCCACGCTAAGTTGTGAGACCTATTTTATATGGCTAGAAAGCCCTAAAGGATACCAACATTGTAACCTGTTCTCCTGTTTTTAAATAACTTACCTCATCATCCCTTATTGTGGTATATAAACCAAACTCTTTATTTCTTTCGATGGATTACTCTCATTGTCTCCTTCACTTTCACTATTCGTTAATTTCTCTTTGCTTGGACTCATCCCTTATTCTAGAGTAAAATTATTAATCTTTCTCTTCTAATTCACTTTCTCTTCATGATGATCTCCCTCAACTCTAAGTTGTGAGACCTATTTTATTTGCCTAGAAAGCCCTAAATGTTACCAACATTATAACTTGTTCTCTTATTTTTAAATAATTTTTCTCATTATTCCTTATTGTTGTCTATAACCCTGACTCTTTATTTCTTTCTATGGCTTACTCTCATCGTCTCTTTCACTTTCACTTTTCGTTGATTTCTCTTTGCTAGGAGTCATCCCTAATTCTGGAGTAAAATTATTAATCTTTCTCTTCTAATTAACTTTCTCTTCATGATGCTCTCCATCTACTCTATGTTGTGAGACCCATTTTATATGGCTAGAAAACCTTAAACGATACCAACATTGTAACTTGTTCTCCTGTTTTTAATTTTTTTTTCTCATCATCTCTTATTGTAGTGTATAACCCCGACTCTTTATTTATTTCTATGGCTTACTCTTATCATCTCATTCACTTTTCTATTTGTTGTTTTCTCTTTGCTTGGAGTCATCCCTAATTCTGAAGTAAAATTATTAATCTTTCTCTTCTCATTCACTTTCTCTTTATGATGATCTCCCTCCGCTCTAATTTGTGAGACCTATTTTATATGGCTAAAAAGCCCTAAACGATACCAACATTGTAACTTGTTTTCCTATTTTTAAATAACTTGTCTCATCATCCTTTATTGTGGTGTATAACCCCGACTCTTTATTTCGTACCATGGCTTACTCTCATCGTCTCCTTCACTATCTCTATTCGTTGATATCTCTTTGCTTGGAGTCATCCCAAATTCTGGAGTAAAATTATTAATCTTTCTCTTCGAATTTACTTTCTATTCATTATGCTCTCCTTCCACTCTAAGTTGTGAGACCTATTTTATACGCCTAGAAAGCCCTAAACGTTTTGAACATTGTAACTTGTTTTCCTATTTTTAAATAACTTATCTCATCATCCCTTATTGTGGTGTATAACCCTGACTCTTTATTTCTTTCTATGGCTTAGTCTCATCATCTCATTCACTTTCTCTATTCGTTGATTTCTCTTTGCTTAGAGTCATCCCTAATTTTGGAGTAAAATTATTAATCTTTCTCTTCTAATTCACTTTCTCTTCATGATGCTCTCTCTCCACTCTAAGTTATGAGACCTATTTTATATGGCTAGAAAGCCTTAAACGATACTAAGATTGTAACTTGTTCTCCTATGTTTAAATAATTTTTCTCATCATCCCTTATTGTGGTGTATAACTGTAACATTCCGTATTTTCAGGTCATTTACGACGTCATCTATTTTACTAATTATTTTTTACTCGTACGCGTTTACTTTTATTGGACTTAAATATGAAGCCAAGCATATAAATATATAAATTATACCATTTACGGTTTATAAATTACGACTATTTTCGTAAACATAAAAGTATACAAAATTTACTACTACCCGAACACTATACATGTAAAGCAATTTTTTGTAACTAAAACCTGAGGGTGGTTAGGACCCCACTCTCCTTGGAGTTTTTAAAAGTTAACTTACTGATAATAAACATGTCCTGACCTCGAGAACCCAAAATTTATAATAAGACTTATTTACAAGCTTAAATGGGCCATAAGGCCTAATTGGGCAACTAGGCTAATGTATTAAAATAGACATATTCGACTTGGCTTTAAACCCAACCCACTTGGGCTTAATTAATGGGCTAAGACCTGGTCTTGGGTTAATAATATCAACCTCAAACACTCGAGGGACGTTACTTATGGGCCATTAGGCTTTTTGGATAATTGGATCAAAGAGTAAAAAAAAAGGCAAAATATAACAAGTTAAAAACCTAGAAAAACCTAAGTGTGAAATAATTAAATCATTGGGTCATGATCATCATATAAAATACATGTATATATATACATACTTATTTAATTTATGAGTTTTCGTTATTTTTTATCGACTAGAAACCTAAGACCCGTTATAATTTGTATAGGTCTTGGTTGATTGACACGCCTATATTCGGAATTTTTATTCATCAATATTCTCGTCTGACATCACTAGAGTGATTTTCATAGCCTCGCAATTTTTACCATGTTAATTGTTTTATAAAACCCGCGAAGGAGGATAACATGCTTTGTTCTAAAATAGAACACAATGTAGATTTAATGCTAGTTTTGCCTGATTATTATTATAAGTAGCTTAACTCGCTAGAATAAAAGACCCTGCGGAAATCATGAATTGTTATTTGTCGAAAATGACATACGCTTATACGTTGGGAATAGTACAATTTGGAGGCCTGCCACCTCCAATCCGTGATGACTGGCTATGTAAGTTGTCCCGGAATATGACACAACAGATGCGTTGTTATAGAGAAAAATATGCACACTCATAGCGAGGGTGTAAATAGTAGGCTTAATACCTTGTGGGACCCCAACAATATTGATATGTGTAACGTTCAATGTCATGAGGCTTATAAAATTAATCCCTTGATATTACTTTGTTTGCCACATATTTATATCCTAATGAATACTGAGAAATGATACTTGTGTTCGAAAATTAGATGTTGGGAACCCCAACATATTTTTATGGTTTTTATATATAAACTCTATGGATTCACTTAACATTATTGTTGACGTTTTAGCATGTTTTATCTCAGGTCCTTGAAGGTAATTCGGCGATGAGGATTATTGGTTGTACGCTCACTGGAAAAACCAAATGTATTGAAGTCCCAATAAATAAACGTCATTCGAGGAATTATTTTCAAAAATGTTGTATGAATTAATGGAAATGATTTGGGACCTATATGTAAGACGTTTTATTCGAATGATTGTATTTTAAATCGTACCTCTTTTTTGAGTCATTTTCTATGCTTGAGTTATTATATTAATACGTAGCACCCCAAAGGACCCTTCCGCTGAGATACATGAAAATGGGGGTGTTACAGATTGGTATCAAGAGCTTAAGTTATAGAGAACAAAAGATTTTCAAAAGAAGAAAATGAACAAAAGAATTTTTGAAATCTTTTAACTATAAAACTATATACAAGCGAAATCTCCGAATTACCGATAGACAAGAATGAGAAGTGAAATATTTATTGATATATATAATATATATGTAAAAATATATAATATGTTATAATATGAAATTTTTCATTTATTATGAATATAAATGTTTATTATTTAATTAATAGAATACTAATCGAGATATTTAGACGACACAGATTGTCATGGAGAACCCGAGCATTCACCTTACGATCCGAAACAAAGTTATTCCCTGAAGTAACCCAGTATTTTCCCCGAGACGAAACAGCGTTGAGGATGCCCATGATCCCAATGAAATGGTTGACATTCCCGATGATGAGGATTAGTAGATTATAATGAGGAGATAAGAAGAACCTGAAGAAGAACTTGTAGAAGCACCCGAAAAGAATCAGAACCAAATAATTGGGAACGGGAATCAGTTTGCCCAACACGTAACTACAGCCCGTATTTAATGAATGCTTGGTAGAGGAGGATGAAGATATGAACCTGAGAAGTGTTTAATAATGAGGAATATTCGAGGATGAAGATGTATGAAGAGGGATGGTCGATGATGATGGGAGTTGATCATTATTCCTTATGATGATGAGTGTGGACCAACCCCGCCACCTATAGATGAGTCTTCTGATTCCTGAGCCACCTAAGAGTTGGAGTCATCTAGATTATGTATCATCTAATTCTTGAGTCAGAGGGACGAGGAAGATTGATGTTGCACCAGGTGTGATGTTTCACCTGAGTCTACTGTTTGGGACTTCCTACCCAAAAGCTTTATGCTATTCGAGACGTTCCGATGAGGCTTATATGAGGTATGAGAGTAATCATGACTGCCGAGACTTAATCATATGTTAGTGGAAAGGCACCTTGGTCTATAAGACTGATTTGGAGACGTCCCGTCGCATGAGCTAGACTACGGATGGCAGAGGTTATGTAATATGCCAAAGCTGAGAATTGCTCTCTAAAGTCAAAAATAAGATCGGGGAAAAAGAAGAGAATTACTATGATCATGATTTGGAGATGTTGAGCGAACTTTTTGTAAGAGTTTTAGAGAGTATGAAGGTGTTGGAGAGTAGGGAGAATACTACTTTAAAGAAAAGGTTAACTAAGACTGAAACTAAGTTAGCGTTGGCTCGTATGGAGTGTGATATTGCTGAGAGGAGTTGCAATGATCCCGCGTGAGGATATAAGAATGTTCCTACTGTATATGGTTTGAATTAGGGCTGTTTCAAAGCCACCATCTGATGATGAAGACACCAAGCTTCCGAGAAAGAAATCAAAGAAATCTTCTTTTGATAGGATCGAGGGACCTTCCGAGCCACGTGGACTACTAGTGACTCTTAGTAGATTAGTTTATCATTTGTAGTATCTTTTGTAAATCACCAACTAAACTGCTATGTCAGTTAATGGGACTAGTCTTTTGAGTTCATCAGTATTAGATGGTGAACATGTATGTAAGACAATGCAACCTGGTAACTTATTTTGGTGATTAATGAAATTACTATCTTTTGGTTCTAATTCCTATGTTTTTTTGTTGTTACCTTCTTTTCTTGTTTTTCTTCTAAATTGGTTCCTTTTGCTTAAAATGAATCATTGAATGAATAACACATTATGATTTGATTGTGTTGAAACAGGATCATGCCGCCAAAAAGCAATGACTGAGTGCAGGTATAACACGAGGTTATTAGGGAACAAGTTGCCACATCTATGCTAAAATTGATGCACATATAAAATCCGTGAGCCGATAGGTGGATGAAGCAAGTGGTGGGGAAATCCGTTGTGGTGGAGCATGTGGTGCAAGGAGCCGTGGTGCCGAACAGCAGCCCCGAAATTAACAGGGGTGAACTTACGTAAACACAAGAAGTGTGACATATAGACCCACAACCTTTTAAAGAGCACAAATGTGCCGGTGGGATTATGTCAGTATTTGAGAAACTAGAATCTATGTTTCGAATCCGTGATTACAAAGAAAGGATTAGAGTGAAATATTGCAACTGCTGACTCTCCAAGGTCCGTGCATTGACATCAGTGGAATGGAAGGATTGGATTCCATGTTATCCGAAGCTGCTAATGGTACTACCATGTACTGGTGAAAAGAAGAAGACAGAGTAATCTTGTCCTCGAAGTTTTTTAGCAAAGGCTGGAGCAAGATTATACAACTTTAAGTTAAAAGGGACTAATAGAGATTGGTCATGAATATCCAACCATTCCATGAATTAGCCTTATTGTGTCCTAGAATGGTGGAGCCAGAATAGGTGAAGGTGGAACAGTATATTTGTGGATTGTCGAAGAATATACAGGGTGATGTGACATCATCAAGGCCTACTGGTATTAATGAAGCTGTCCTTATGGCTTATCAGCTCATGGGACAAATAATACAAGATAAGACTGGTGAAGTTTCTGAAGGTGAAAAGAGGAAGGGTGAAGGAGATCGTGGTGGTCGTGGTGACAATCGACGCAATTACAATCGTCGACAAAACCAAAGAAGGGCTAATGCTTGAGCTATGACCAATGTTGCACCAAATGACAATGAAGTGTGGTAAGTTGGGGCACAAGACTGCTTCTTGTTGGAGCCTCGACAAGAAGGATGTGACCTATTTTAATTGCAATGAAAAGGGTCACCGAAAGAGAGATTGCCCTAAGCTGAAAAAGAATGGACAAGGTGGAAATAACCGTGGAGCTGTTTACAAGTTAGGAGCTGTAGATGCTCAGCAAGATCCGAAAGTCGTTACTGGTACATTCTTACTCAATAAAGCGAATATGCTACCTACTGCTTTAATTGATTCGGGAGTGTCCGATAAAAGTTTTGTGTCTACAAATTTTAGTACCCTTATTGATATTGAACCGGTTGAGTTAGATACTAGCTATGAAGTCAAATTGGCCAATGGAAAAGTAGTAAGTACCAACATTGTATTAATAAGATGCACACTTAACCTTTTAAATCGTTCTTTTCCAATCGATTTAATGGTAATAGAAATAGGAAGTTTTGATATCATTATTGGGATGGATTGGTTATCACGATATGATGTCTGCAATTTTGTATGGATAGTAAAAAGGTTAGGAATTCCCCTGTGGAAGGTAAGAATGTTGGTCATCGAAGTGATATAAATAATTCCGATTAAAAATCGTTATCTTACATTAAGGCACAAAAGAATGATCTAAGAAGTGGTTTTGTGAGCTATTCTTAGCTCAAAGTAGCTAAACTAGAAGTAAAGGAGAAGCGGATAAGAAGATATATACCAGATATTCGATATTATTCCCTGAGGTATTTCCTGATGATTACCTTGACTATACCACCACTCAGGCAAGAATGAAATTCCATAAGATCATATTCCTGGTGTTTCACCTGTGGCTCGGTTCTGCCATCAACGTTTAGCACCTATCCTAAAATGAAGGAGATTGTCCAAGCACTGCAAGAGTTATCCTGAGAAGAGGTTTTATTCGAACCGAGCTCATCACCGAGGGAGCACCAGGCTTGTTCGTGAAGAAGAAAGATGGATCATTCCGAATGTGCATAGATTACTGAGAACTAAACGAGTTGACAATCAAGAAGAGATATCTATTACCGAGGATTAATGAGTTATTCAATCAGCTGCAAGGTTTTAGTGTTTATTCAAAGATTGATTTACGGTTTGGTTATCATCAACTTCATATCCGCGAGGAAGACATTCCAATTACAGTATTTAGAACTCGTTATATACATTATATTTTCATCAAGTAATTGCTTTTTGTGTATTGACTAATGCACCAGCATAAATCATGATTTAATGAAATCGCTTGGCAAGTCGTAACTGAATAAGTTTCATAATCGTATTCATTGATGACATTCTGAAATATTCCATAAATAAAGAATACATTGTAAACATTTGAAGACATCTTTGAATTTGCTAATGAGCCAAAAAGTTGTACCTAAGTTTTATCGAAGTGTGATTTTTGGGCTTGAATTTCATGCAATTCCCTTGGTCCATATATGATCGGTAGTGGAGTCCATGTTTGATCCTTCGAAATCGAAAAGCCATTAAAATTAGGGAGTGGGGCTGCACCGACTAACACCACGGAAGTGTGATAATTTTTGGGAATGTGCAAGTTTATTATCGAAGGGTTTATTAAGGAGTTTTTTCTACTAATATCCAAACGCATTAACTAAACTCACTCATAAAATTACAAAAGACTTCCCGTATGTGTAGGGCGCGACCAAAGGAGGTGGCATTTCAAACATTGAAGACTAAAATTGTGTAGTGCGCCTATATATCACTACCCAGAAGGAAGCAGACAAAGACTTGGTTGTGTACTGTGATGCATCTTTTAAAGGATTTAGAGCTGTTTTGATGCAGCGAGAAAAGGTGATTGCGTACGCCTCTAGGAAACTTAGAAAGAATGAAGAAAGTAATACGACCCATGACTTGGAATTGGGAGGCGGTGGTTTTTGCTCTTCGATTAAGGAGACATTATTGTACTGTGCCCTAAATGTACGAATACAACCAATCCCCAACCTACAATATATTTTAGGTCAGGAAAGAGCTAGAATAGGAGGCCAACGTAGATGGATTAAACTTCTTAGTGATTACGATTATGTTATTCGATATCAACCCTACGAAAGGGAATGTTTGTCGCTAGATTGCGTTGAACAGGAAGGATAAGAACCGATTTGAAGTGCTTGCTTTAGTAGTGGTGACGGTAACTTAACAATTTACCACGAGAAACAAATTCAAAAGGCACAAGTTGAAGCTGCAAGGAGGAAAAATAATTGGTGGTTGAAGGATTTCGTGGCGAAGTGGAAGCCATTCAAAGTTAGATCCGATGTAGGAAATATCTGAAAGGACGAGTAAATGGTGTTACTTACCATTATTTGGAGGATAAAGAGGCCTAATCATTATGGAAACTCATAAACAAATCTTCCATTTCTCCTGGATCGGAAAAAATAAAAGTACCATGATTTGAGGAAGTTATACTGTGGCTGAATATAAAGCGACATTGCGACATATGTCATTAAGTGCTTGACATGTGCTAAAGTCAAGGCTGAACAATTAACCAAACCCTCAAGATGTACTTTAGCAAAGGCAGCCGTGGAAATTCCTTTTTTTGAATGGGAAAGAATTACTATGAATTCATTTACAAAAGCTTCCAAGAACACCTATCTGGAAATATGATTCAATTTGGTCATTGTTGACTGAATTGACTAAATCTGGCTCACTTTATTCGATGAAATGAGAAGTATAGAATGAAGAATCTTACTCGATGTATTTGAAGAAGATTGTTATAAGGCACGGGGTGCCCGTGTCGATTATTTTGGACTGAGACCCTCGTTTCGCATCAAGGTTTTGGAGATCCTTTCAAAAGTCATTAGGGACAAATTTAGATATGAGTACTGCTTACCATCCTGAAACTGATGGTCAGAGTGAAAGAACGATACAGACATTAGAGGATATGTTGCGTGCTTGCATGATTGACTTTGGTAGTGGCTGGGATAAGCACTTACCTTTGGCTGAATTCTCATACAATAATAGTTATCACGCTAGTATTAAAGCCGCACCTTTCGAAGCTCTATACGGAAGGAAATGTAGATCGCCTGTATGTTGGAGTGAAGTTGGAGATGCCCAACTCACGAGACCAGAAATGATTCGCGAAACGACAAAGATTATTGTGCAAATCAAGAACCGATTACTGGCTGCTCGTAGTAGACAGAAACGTTATGCGGATGTGAGACGTAAACCTTTGGAGTTCGAAGTGGGTGACAAAATTATGCTGAAAGTATCACCATGAAAAGGTGTTGTTCGATTTGGAAAATGTGGGAAATTAAGATCCTCCGTTATATATTTGGACCATTCAAGATTTTATCAACAGTAGGTCCGGTGGCATATAAACTAGAATTACCCCGAGAGCTTCAAGGAATACACAATACATTCCATGTGTCGAATTTAAAGAAATGTTTATCAGATGAAGAACTTATCATTCCACTCGACGAAGTGAGGATCGACGAGAGTAAGTTTCATATCATCGAATGAACCCATTGAAATCAGAGATAGAAGAAGTCAAAAAAAACAACTTAGTAAAGTCGGATTCCTATAGTTAAAGTTTGATGGAACTCGAGTCGTAGACCGGAATATACTTGGGAACGGGAGGATCAGATGTGGAAGAAATATCCTCATCTCTTTGACTTTAATAAGAAACGGAGCGGCGACAAGATGAATTGATCTTCAGGGACAAAGATCCCTTTTTAGGGGGAATGCTGTGACAATCCTTCAAATTCAGAGTCTTTCATTTTATTCTCGAGTATTAAATACAATTTTCATTTTTATGTTAAGATGTGAACTCACTATTAACCAGAAGAAATTAGGGTTTACGTTTGCAAATTAAGCAACGTCAACGAAGAACCGAAGAATCCTACGTTAAGTATCGACGTTTATGTTATCGAATTTCTAGAGAAATATTTTTATTAACATTCGTTTTTTTATTTTTTTGTGTCTCGTACAAATTTTTACTTTTATACGAAAAAAACTAATACAATAGAACCTTTTTGAATATCAGGGACCGTTTGTGAAAATACCCCATTTACAAAATGTGGGCAATGTTTTTTTTATACTCTTCCCATTAACCTAAGGGGATCAAAAGTGAAAGGGATCCACAATTGACCCCCATGTGTCATCCAACCTCACATTTCAAGCTAACACTTGGCACACTTGTTCTAAGACTTATATAAGGCTACTTTGACCCACACATGCACACACTAGACGTTTTATACACTTAAAATTCTGCATTTGTCTCTCCCTCCTCCTCCTTTGATGCCACAAACACTCAAACAAACACCAATCTTATAAATTTTTGAAGATTTTTAAATAACTTGTCTCATCATCCCTTATTGTGGTGTATAACGCTGACTCTTTATTTCATTCTATGGCTTACTCTTATCGTCTCCTTCACTTTCTCTATTCGTTGATATCTCTTTAATTGGAGTCATCCTCAATTATGGAGTAAAATTATGAATCTTTCTCTTCTCATTCACTTTCACTTCATGATGATCTCACTCCACTCTAAGTTGTGAGACCTATTTTATATGCCTAGAAAGCCCTAAATGTTACCAACATTGTAACTTGTTCTCCTGTTTTTAAATAATTTTTCTCATCATCCCTTATTGTGGTGTATAACTCTGATTCTTTATTTCGTTCTATGGCTTACTCTCATCGTCTCATTCACTTTCTCTATTTGTTGATATCTCTTTAATTGAGTCATCCTCAATTCTGGAGTAAAATTATGAATCTTTTTATTCTCATTCACTTTCACTTCATGATGATCTCACTCTACTCTAAGTTGTGAGACCTATTTGTTATGGCTTTAAAGCCCCAAACGATACCAACATTGTAACTTGTTCTCTTGTTTTTAAATAACTTATCTCATCATCCCTTATTGTGGTGTATAACCCCGACTCTTTATTTCTTTCTATAGTTTACTCTCATTGTCTCCTTCACTTTCTCTTCATAATGATCTCCTTCTACTCTAAATTGTGAGACCTAATTTATATGCCTAGAAAGACCTAAATGTTACCAACATTATAACTTGTTCTTCTGTTTTTAAATAATTTTTCTCATCATCCCTTATTATGGTGTAAAACCTTGACTCTTTATTTCTTTTTATAGCTTACTATTATCGTCTCCTTCACTTTCTCTATTCGTTGATATCCCTTTAATAGGAGTTATCCCTAATTTTGGAGTAAAATTATTAATCTTTCTCTTCTAATTTACTTTTTATTCATGATGATCTCCCTCCACTCTAAGTTGTGAAACCTATTTTATATGCCTAGATAGCCTTAAACATTACTAACGTTGTAACTTGTTCTCCTATTTTTAAATATTTTTTCTCATCATCCCTTATTGTAGTGTATAACCCCGACTCTTTATTTCGTTATATGGCTTACTTTTATCGTCTCATCCACTTTCTCAATTTGTTGATTTCTCTTTAATTGGAGTTATCCCTAATTTTGGATTAAAATTATTAATCTTTCTCTTCTCATGCACTTTCTCTTCATGATGATATCCATCCACTCTAAGTTGTGAGACCTATTTTATATGCCTAGAAAGCCCTAAACTTTACCAACATTGTAACTTGTTCTCCATTTTTTAAATAATTTTTCTGATCAGCCCTAAACGTTACCACTCTAAGTTGTGAGACCTATTTTATATACCTAGAAAGCCCTCAACGTTACCAACATTGTAACTTGTACTCCTGTTTTTAAATAACTTGTCTCATCATCCCTTATTGTGGTGTATAACCCCGACTCTTTATTTCTTTTTATGGCTTACTCTCATCATTTCCTTTAATTTCTCTATTCATTGATATCTCTTTAATTGGAGTTATCCCTAATTTTGGAGTAAAATTATTAATCTTTCTCTTCTCAATCACTTTCTCTTCATTATAACTTGTTCTCTTATTTTTAAATAATTTTTCGCATCATCCCTTATTGTGGTATATAACCCCGACTCTTTATATCATTCTATGGCTTACTCTCATCGTCTCCTTAAGTTTCTCTATTCGTTGATATCTCTTTAATTGGAGTCATCCTCAATTCTGGAGTAAAATTATGAATCTTTATCTTCTCTTTCATTTTCACTTCATTATGATCTCACTCCACTCTAAGTTGTGAGACCTATTTTATATGGGTAGAAACCCCTAAACGATACCAACATTGTAACTTGTTCACCTATTTTAAATAACTTTTTTCATCATCCCTTATTGTGGTATATAACCCTGACTCTTTATTTCTTTCTATGGCTTACACTCATCGTATCCTTCACTTTCTCTATTCATTGATATCTCTTTAATTAGAGTTAACCCTAATTTTGGAGTAAATTTATTAATCTTTATCTTCTCGTTCACTTTCTCTTCATGATGATCTCCCTCCACTCTAAGTTGTGAGACCAATTTTATATGCCTAGAAAGCCCTAAACGTTACCAACATTGTAACTTTCTCTCCAGTTTTTAAATAATTTTTCTCATCATCCCTTATTGTGGTGTATAACTCTGATCTTTATTTCGTTCTATGACTTACTCTCATCGTCTCCTTCACTTTCTCTATTTGTTGATATCTCTTTAATTGAGTCATCCTTAATTCTTGAGTAAAATTATGAATCTTTTGATTCTTATTCACTTTCACTTCATGATGATCTCACTCCACTCTAAGTTGTGAGACCTATTTTATATGGCTATAAAGCCCTAAACGATACCAATAGTATAACTAGTTCTTTTGTTTTTAAATAACTTATCTCAACATCCCTTATTGTGGTGTATAACCCCGACTCTTTATTTCTTTCTATGGTTTACTCTCATTTTCTCCTTCACTTTCTCTATTCGTTGATATCTCTTAAATTGGAGCTATCCCTAATTTAGGAGTAAAATTATTAATCTTTCTCTTCTCATTCACTTTCTCTTCATAATGATCTCCTTGCACTCTAAATTATGAGACCTATTTTATATGCCTAGAAAGACCTAAATGTTACCAACATTGTAACTTGTTCTTCTGTTTTAAATAATTTTTCTCATCATCCCTTATTATGGTGTTAAACCCTGACTCTTTATTTCTTTTTATGGCTTACTATTATCGTCTCCTTCACTTTCTCTATTCGTTGATATCTCTTTAATTGGAGTTATCCCTAATTTTGGTGTAAAATTATTAATCTTTCTCTTCTCATTCACTTTTTATTCATGATGATCTCCCTCCACTCT
>BQNB010115999.1:0-21444 GCA_026074375.1 Tanacetum coccineum
ACACCTAACTAACACTACTAGGAAAGATCACCAAGATCCAACTATACTTACAACAATTACCTAGATCTAACAACTACACAACTTTACAAGATTTACAGGTTATGATATGGATGCAATAAGATTGCAACAACACACAAAGGTGTAATACTTCTTCACTTGATGATGGAAGTATTCTTCTCTTGCACTTGAGGAATTGAGCTTGGATCACTTGGAAACAAAGCTTTATGATTAAATGATCAAAGGATTTTCATGAGATGTGTGGGCTGTTTTTTATCAGAAAGAATGAGTGCAAAAAATGAGAAAATAGTGGGGAAAAGTCTAGTATTTATAGGACAGACTAGAGGAGCGTCTACCTATGGGCGGTCCCCTAAAATAGGTGGGCGGTCCCCTTAATTTTAAGGGGGCCTCCCATGTATTTAAGGGGGCCGCCCTAGACTGGGCGCTCCATAGTTTGTCCTTTTGTGTAGGGAGCATTTTCTGGAACTTTCTAGCCGTTTTAGGTCCGAAAATTTGAATTTCAAAATGTTTATTTTGAATAAAACATTTCTTTTAATTGTAGAAAATATTTTGTAATGTTTATAAAAATGTTTACAACATTTTATAAAAGTGTGAGGTTGAATAAAAATTTCTTTTAATTATAGAATGCATTAAGCATTTATTTATTCATACCTTTAAGTGGTATAATTTTCAAAATGAAATTTTACTACTAATTACTTGTTTACGTTTAATTTTACATTGAACGTTTTTATATTTTGTGATTATCAAAACGTAAAGATGTGAAAAGTATTAATAATGTTTTTAGACATTATTTTTATCAACACTTATCAATTCTTCGGACACGATCTCTAGTATATTTGTGTACTAGGTTTTGCTGATTTTGAGGTCTCAAAACTAGCAAGGGGGAAGGAATAGATATACAAGAAAGATAATAAGTACACGTGATAGAATTCATACCCTATTCTCATTTTAGGTCCGATGGAATAAATGCTCTCCCTCGTTTGAGGGCATCAAGGAATCGAGCTATGGTTTCTTGGCTACAAAACGAGTTAGAACAATACAAATATTTCTAACATGTAGCAAGACGGAAAAATGTGGCATAATAATAATGCAACCAACGATTTAAAAATATTACATCATTAAAGTAAAAATAGTGTGTGAACCACACTCGCAATACATAAGAAAATAACATCTAACATTCTGAAAATTTTTAAACTACAAAAAGTCCAATAACTAGTAAAGCTCCATAGGACTTGCTTGCAAAATGGTGGATGGACAATTATTTGGGAAACTAAGCATAAAGTATGTTTAGTTTGGAGAAGATGAAGGAGGTGGTGGGATGATGGTTGTTGGTGGATGTGAGACATATGTTTTAATATATAAAACATAAATTGGAAGTTCATCTCTCAATCCAGAAAAATGAGAGTACCGATTGTGAATGCAACACAAACATGAATCTCCATGTGCCTCAATAAGGTTCCAAGGAATGTGATGACCAAGGATAGGTGGTGAAGGTGATGGAGTATCAAATTTAGACATCAAGTGGGGTTATTGGTGAAAGGGTGAGAGTGATGTCTATTGATGCATTTTTCTTTGAGTTGGAGGTGGTAGAGAAACTCTTTGGAGATATGATATGAGGTGGTTAAGTACACCATTGGGTAACGTGAGGGAAAAATTGAAAGTTATATTGTTGATTTGGTATGTATCATTAAGGATGAAGAAAGTATCTTTGGATGTGGTGTTTTTAAACGTTCATAGGAGCACTAGGTGTTGAGATTGAAGTGTGGTGAAGAGAGTTTTGTGTCATCATGGATAAAACCCCAAAATAATTGTTTGGTTGGAAGATGGTGATTTTGGTCTCTTGGAGGCTTTGGAAATAGAAGCTCTAGTGGATGCAATGGATGTTGATAATGGATGATGAATGATGAAGAAGATGGTGTATTGGAGATGATCATTTAGAGGGGATTTATGGGAAGGAAATGGTTTGAAAAATGAATGAGTTGAACTAGTTTAAGTTATTCCAAATTATGTTCGAGCATTCTGGGCAAAGATAGCTGAGACTAGGTAAAAGAGGGTCAAAAAGCAGGAAAAATATTGTTTTACCCGTGATTTACTAGGGTGGTCCCCTTAATTAGGGGTCGGTCCCCTTAAAGATAAGGGGGCCGCCCATTATGAATTAAGGGGGCCGCCCTTTGCTGGTTCCATTTTTCACAGAAAAATGATTTTTCTTAGATATTTTTTTACGAGAATGTTTGATTTTGGTGTATTTTCAGCAAGCCTTATTGAGTTTTATGAGCACATTTAAACCTAAACTTGTTAATAAACACATCAAATCAGGAAACCAAATAGCATAAGGCAGTTGATTAATAAAACATCCAAAGGTTTAAACCGTCATAGCCAAATAAGCATCTAAAGATAAACTAAATAATCCAAGTCTTTCCGAATAAATCTATATCACCACACAGAGTTGTTCAGAACAAACCCATAATCAAGTTTAAAAATTAATCTTACACCCCAGTTTATCGATCTAGCTAATTTCTCTCCTATGTCTTCACTTCTTCTTCTGGCTAAACACTCCTTTTATTGACTTTCCAAATGACTTGAACCCTCCGCGCATCTCCTCATGCATTCGTTGCGTTTGGTTGAGCAAGGTGGTTTGTCGTGCAAAGAGAGTTTCATCAGTTTGCTCAGAAGAGGAAGGCATATGGTAGTTTTGGCAGTCGAGTGGATTAAGAGAGTTAAGATAGGTGGTAGGAGATGGAGTACTTGCTCGAGAAGTTTCGAAATCATCATCATCATCGTGTTGATGAGATGACGTGCCTTGATGATGAGAGGATGATAAAGAAAAGACGGAACGACGTGCCTTGCCACGATCACTTCGAGGTCGTCGAGTTTGTATAGGCCAAGGACGCATGACGCGATTAACAATGTCTTAATTGCCGATTCTCAAATGATGAATGGTTTTCATGACGTGACGAAAAAGTGAGTTAAAAACATGCATATAAAGATTGTGGTTTGGATGATTTTCTGCACATTCGCTTCTTTTGACAAAGGAAAAAGCAAGATTGTATTGTTTTCATTCGCAACGATAACAATACAACAAGTTGATCCAAGAACAAAGCGGGGAGACGGTCCCCGATGTCTATCCTAGTCCAACATTCTCTCGAATGATTTCAACCATTGCTTCATTCGGGCTTAAGTTTCTTTGATGAGGATTTGATTTGGCTTAAGAGTGACGGTTTGACTTTTTAATGGTATGGTCTAATCCAGACACGTCAATTCAGGAAGTCGACGAAAGTCGTCGTGAGTAGTAAGATCGGTGTAATATGGTTCCTCGGTTTCTCGAGAATATTCAAGAGATGCAAGGTCCCATTCATTTGTAAAAACGGCTTGACCATTGTATGGATATTTGAGGATTTGACCGAATTGAGGGAGAGTAAGAGTTATGAATTCGTGTTCAGTTACTGTGATTAATAAAATAGAACATGATAGGACAATTAAGCTAGCTATTATACAGGCTAACATGCATACGTACAAAACAACCACAATCAGGATGGAACGTGTCCCACGATCCAAGTCACACCAAAATATCATACTGAAATGGGTACCCTCTGATCAGAATCACACATTAATGGGTAGAAACTTTACCCTCTGATCAGAATCACATAGTAGTGGGTAGGAACGTTACCCTCCAATCCAAATCACACAACATAGGTAGGAACGTTACCCTCCGATCCAACAACACATAACCATTTATCACATATCATATAATAGCCTCATAAATGTCCATGCATTAATTAAACCACATAATCACAACTATTAAAATATTTCAAAACCATTTTCATCATTTCCATCCCAATTTAAAAATAACGTAAAAAGAGGGACTATGAAACTCACCTGATGCTCAACGCAGCTTCCCAAATTTCCTAGCATAAAACTACACAATAAAATATAAACGTGTTACACGCGACTAAGACAAATGCTTAAGTCCGTGAAAAAATTATATGATGGATGTCTAAGGGGTTTACATACCTCCATGGGTCACCCCGACACCATGCCCGACTTTAACCATCTCATTTACTCATAAGTCTACTTAACTACATTTTACTCGAAAACGCAGAATTTTAGTGTCACTTTTCTAACTTTCAACCCTTATCTACCGTACCTAATAAATTCTCAAATAAATTACCTATGTACATTTAGGTTTTTACTAACTACCTCATATTCCCTAAAAGCTATTCACATGTGCAAATGCCTCAAATAAATTCCCAACTCAAAAGTACCCAGATTCGGATCTGAACGCGCACTAAAATGTTTGACCTTGCTAACCATGCTTAAACAACTAATCAAAAGTTAAATTTTGGGGTGATGTTAATAGACATATAGAACATGACTTCTGTGTTTTGGCTAACCTTAATTCGAATTTTAAACAAGGGTTTTACTTCTCTAATTCTGACCCAAATCTGACCCGTATTTACTGTTTTGACAACTTTTCTTGCTACGACCATTTGACTAACTTCCCGACCTCAAAAACCTTCGAGGCTGGAATTTTTGAAAACTAGACTCTTTGAACTATAATTTAGGTATAAGATTCACCTCTTAACTCGTTTTTATCATCAAGATATCATTCGTTGAACACGACCTAAAAATCTGCCAAATCCTAACTCATGAATTAACGCGTTTTATACCTAACCGTTTGCATCATTATGCTCCTAATCGACCCACAAACGCTCTAACATGATCAAATCATAATTAATTACAGAATATTATCAACCCTAATGATCCATCATAATGTTTGTTACACGAGTTAAAAAGAATTAACAAGAATGGAATCATTACCTAGCCTTCTTACCTGATTTAACACGATCTAATGCACCAAATTGTTTGATCAAAATTTTCGTCTTCCTAGGGTTTGGAGAAATTTCAGCTGATCCAAGGGGAAGAGGAGGCAAAAAGTGATTTAGGGTTTTCTACAAAAGGTTTAGATAACTAAAACCTAATCCTTATCTAATAACAAGTTTGTATTTAGCTAAAACTCTATTTTTTATTTCTTTCTTTTCCTAACCGATTATATATATATATATATATATATATATATATATATACTTATATATATATATTTTTATTTTTTATTTAATTTTTTAATTATAACATTTCCTACTTTACCTTAAATTCTTACAAAAACCTTAGTAAAATTGGTAAACCTTTTTGCATAAAAACAATATACTATCTTTCTATTTATAACTTTCATTTCACCAAAATACTTTCTATATTTAGAAAGTTCATTACTAACTCTCATATTTCATGAACCTAATTTACTTCCCATATGAAATACTTTCCATATTAATCCAACACCCAATTATCCACATATTTACGTAGCAATGCATGCAATCGCGTCACTCATTTCCATTGTCACTACACGTGAACAAAAATGGAAATAATCCTCAAATACCTCAAACTCATTTAAAAATGAGATGAACACGCACCTCAGAATGATAATCATACACACAAATAAAGTCACATAGATCATAACTATAACACATATAAACACTTAGCCAATTCTAAAAGTATGACTAACCTGTTTAAATCACAGGTGTCACAGTATCCACTCCTTAAGGAAATCTCGTCCCGAGATTTAACTAGCCGGTTTAACAACACGATCAACAAATAACTGAGATTACTTAGAATTCAAATGGTCTTCGCACTCCTAAGTGACCTCAGGACCACGCTTTGAATTCCAACGAACTTTCACAAGTGATATCTTACTATGCTTCAAACTCCTAACCTCACGGTCCATAATCTCTACGGGTTCCTCAACAAAACGAAAAGTCTTGTCGATCTTGATTTCATCCAATGGCACATGCAGATTAGCATCAGCTAAACACTTCTTTAAATTTAACACGTGGAATGTTTCATGCACACTACTTGATTCCTCAGGCAATCTTAAACGATAAGCTACATGGCCGATCCTTTCGAGGATCTCAAATAGTCCTACATACCTCGGTGCCAACTTGCCTTTCTTTCCAAAATGAACCACGCATTTCTAAGGCGACACCTTTAATAACACATGATCTCCAACCTCGAACTCTAATGGCTTACGCCTATTATCTGCATAGCTCTTTTGACGATCCCTCACTGCTTTGAGCTTTCCTATATCAACACTACCTTATCAGTCATTTCTTGTACCAACTCAGGCCCAATCAAACTACTTTCTTTCATACAATGCTTTAAACATACGACCCTCAATGGACGACCTACATTTTCTTCCATACAATGCTTCAAACGGAGCACACCGAATGCTTGAATGATAACTATTGTTGTAAGAGAATTCAGTTAACGGTAGGTAAACATCCAAATTGCCACCAAAGTTAATAACACACGCCATTAACACATCCTCCAAAGTCTGAATTGTACGCTCACTTCGTCCATCCGTTTGGGGCTGATAAGCCGTAGTCATATCCATCACGTTCCTAAAGCTTTCGATAATGTTTGCTAGAAGTGTGAAGTAAACTGTCCATCTTGATCTAAAATAATAGGCATGGGCACTGTTGGTCCCAGTTAACTTCTAATGATCGAATTCCTTAAGCCTGTTTAAGGTTTAGTTATGCTACATAAATCTAACACAACTTAGTTAAGAAACTTTGTTTGATAATACTAAAGATTATGCGAAATCTAATCTTTAATACAAGAAGAATTCTCCAGTAACACAAAACAATATAATTTCAACAATAAAAGCTCCAATATTATTATTATAAATAATACGAATACTCTCCTAGTATTAGGGTTACAAAACCTTGAAGCTATAACGATATTAAAACAAAATATTTCTTGATTTTTTTCGTTTTTTTGTGATAATAAACTCTATGCCCTAGGACATCCTTTTATACACCAAGGAGTCCTAGTCGATTTACAATATATTCCTAAAACTTAGATTATCCTCAAAGATCTATTCTATAAATAATAATTCTTATCTCATAAGTAACCTTGATCTTCAAGCAATCTTTATCTTTCAGCAGTTATAATCTTTCAGCAGTTGTAACTTTGTACCTGCAACATTAACTCTTAACAAGCAGTAGTAACTTGTACACCAGCAGCATTAACTGTATACAAGCAGTAGTAACTACTTAGAATATTTTATTTAATCTTTATCAGCAGTATTAACTTTACTCTAGCAGTACTAACATATACTAGCAGTAGTAACTAGCAGTACTAATATACACTAGCAGTACTAACTACTTAGCATATTTTTCATTAGAGTTAATGAACAACAATACATTTTACTTAGCAGCAGTAACACAAACCTTAGCAGCAGTAACTCCAAGATCATCAAGAAGTCTTTTAATCCTAACAATCCTCCACTAAACTTGATATTCTTCTTCAAAATCTTAAGTTTCTTCATTGAAAGCTTCATTAATCACCAGGAGGATCCTTCCAAACACTTCATTAATTCTTGAGCTGTTTTGTGAGAAGTTTAAAAAGATGATAACACATTTCATTCTAATGATTAGCTTGCAGCTTCCTATTTAGCATATCTATGATTGTAGCAGGTGTAAGGGGATATCTCTTTTCTACCAGCATTTGAATGTGCACATTTTGCTTCCTCAATGAATGTACTCCACATGAATCATATAGCTTCCAATCCAATACTCTGTAATCCTGTTGATTCTTCCATACTTGATCTTCAACATATGGATCAAACATTGTCTTTAGATCATCCCATAACACTCTCTCATAGCCCTCCTCTGGCCTTGTTGATCCATGCTTAGCTTTTACCAATTTCCACAGGGTTTCTAAATCTTCCCTGTCAAAGCTTTTGAGCATATGACTGAAGACTAAATACATCTTTGAACTTCCATTAGCTCTGATTATCTGGTAATAGGTTTTCTTCCCTTCTTTATGGATCTTGTAGTCAACAGTGCTTGGAGGCTTAGTTGCAAAAGGAATATCATCAATTGCTACTTCCTCTTTACCATGAACAACTTCTATTAGTCTTTGAAGCTCTGATGTTTCTTTATCCTCATCCACCTTTTGCTTCTTACTACTTTCTTGTTCTAGCTCTTCTCCTGCTCTCTTAGAACTTCCTTCTGCTCTTGTTTCACTGCCTTCTGCTCTTACTTCACTGCCTTCTGCTCTTACTTCACTGCCTTCCACCAATTATGTATCCATATCTGTAGAAAACTAGAAGGGGGGTTGAATAGTTTACCGCTTTTTAACTTAAGGTTTTAAAGTGTTTGTAAAAATTCCAAATTCAAATTTATGTGAATTCAATACTTGCACAATATGAACGATATGCTTATCTACACAATTGATATGATAGTATGAGAAAATAATGTAAGACAAGAGATAAGAGTAAGAACAATCAAACCACAACGCGAGGATTTATAGTGGTTCGGTAACGAAGCACCTCTTCGCCCTACTCCACTCCCCGAGCACCTAACTCGAGAGTTTTCTTCACTATGTCAACAAACTCCCTTATGGCAGAGAAAATCGTACACAACGTTGCTTACATCGATTTATGACATAAAGCTAAATGTCAAGTTCTAATCTTAGCTAGAACCAATCCATCACAACACGACTTCACTACTTGTTCACAACTTCACAACTTCTTTACAACTTCATAACTTCTTCACAACTTCAAGACTTCACTTCACAACACAATTTATATCACAACTATCTAACACTACTTGGTAAGATCACCACGATCTAACTATACTTACAAAGATCGCTAAGATCTAACTACTATAGACAAATACAAGATGTACAAATGATTTACAAGTATATGATATGGATGCAACAAGATTTCTATGCACACTAATGTATAATACTTCTTCACTTGATGATGAAAGTATTCTTCTCTTGCACTTGAGGAATTGAGCTTGGATCACTTAGAAACAAAGCTTTATGATTAAATGATCAAAAGATTTTAGAGAGGATATGTGGGCTATTTTGAGCAGAAAGAATGAGTGCAAAAGGTAAGAAAATTGTGGGGAAAAATCCAGTATTTATAGGACAAACTAAGGGAGCATCTACCTAGGGCCGGTCCCCTTAAATAGGTGGGCGGTCCCCTTAATTTTAAAGGGGCCGGCCATGTATTTAAGGGGGTCGCCCTAGACTGGGGCTTCCCCAGTTTGTTTTTTGTGTAGGGGGAATTTTCTGGAACTTTTCTAGCCGTTTTAGGTTCGAAAATTTGAATTTTAAAAAGTTTATTTTGAATAAAACATTTCTTTTAATTGTAAAAAATGTTTTGTAATGTTTTAAAAATGTTTACAACATTTTATAAAAGTGTGAGGTTGAATAAAAATTTCCTTTGATCATAAAATGCATTAAGCATTTATTTATTCATACATTTAAGTGATGTATTTGTTGAAATGAGAGTTTACTACTAATTACTTGTTTACGTTTAATTTTACGTTGAACGTTTTTATACTTTGTGATTATCAAAACGTAAAGATGTGAAAAAATATTAGTAATGTTTTTAGGCATTATATTTTATCAACAATATCTACGAAAGTGTTTACCCTTGTCATAGCTTTGTCAAATAACTTCTGAATATCATGAAAGCTTTTGGTCTTCAATTGATTGTGATTGTATCCAGCCATGTTTTTTAGATAAGTAGACATTGTATTTCTCTTTTGAGCTTTAGTTGGTGGTTTGTTCCTCTTTTCTTGAGCTCTCATTGCTGCAAAGTGTTTCTTTCTTGCTTCTAAGAGTTCTACAAGCAACTTTGACTTCTCTTCAATACTCAACTTCTCTTGTTCTTTTGCTTGCATTTGTTGAGCCATTTGATAATCAGCATCTATCATTGCTTGCATATTATCCTATGAAACAATGTTGGCTTCTTTTTCTTTTTAGCTTTCTCTCTTGCAAGTCTTACTTCCTCATTAAATTCAGCTTGTAACTTTGAAGCAATTTCTTCATCAAGTCTGATTAGTTCTTTCTTCTTCATAGGCTTCTCAGGTTCTACCATTTTGCCTTTACCTTTATCCTGAACATTGAGTTGTGATGGTTGTTGAGAAGAAACTTTTGGTGTAGTTACTTGCCCCTCTTCATGAATAACAAGCCCTTTAGCCTTGGGCCTTATGCTAGCAGCTGTAACTGTTGTAGCAGCAGTTGTTGTTGTAATTGTACCATGCTCTGGTTCTTGTAACATAACCTTGTCAGCCTTAAGTTTTGCACTTTTCAAAGCTGCAAGTGCTTGAGCTAAAGTAACTTCATCAATACTTAAGTTCACATTTTTAGAAGCAACTTCAGTTTCAACAACCACCTCATCACCAACTAAGTCATGTACTCCAAACATATTTGTATCAACATCAAAATGAGTACTAACTAAGTTAATTCCTGCATCATCATCAATATCAGCTATCCTCCCCTGTTTGGATGCATCCTCCTCACCCAAACCTTTTTCATTAAAGGATTCTACTCTTCTAGACAAACCAACCTTGTATAATCTTTTAAGCCCATAAGTTCTTGAT
This sequence comes from Tanacetum coccineum, assembly GCA_026074375.1. NCBI lineage: Eukaryota > Viridiplantae > Streptophyta > Magnoliopsida > Asterales > Asteraceae > Tanacetum > Tanacetum coccineum. The sequence continues at coordinate 10,470 of BQNB010115999.1, forward strand.
CCTCCTTTCTTCTCTAGTCTCTTGACCCTCATTTTTAAACTTGTAATCTCTTGAGCTTGAGAGGTCTTAGTTTTCTCCAGATCACTAACTCTATTTTGCAAGTTGGTACATAATATTTCTAACATGTAGCAAGAAGGAAGGAAAAATATGACAAGTGCAAGCAAACATCAAAGCAAAAGATACTCCATTCATTTAGGACAATGTGTGTGAACAACACACAAGCATACATAAAAAGAAAAACAAATATGCTTTAGAAGCATATTAATACGTAAAGAAAAATCCTAAGTAGCCATAGAAGGATTTTTGACTTGCCTGCGACACAAAAGGGTTTGACGATTATTTGGAGGCAAATTATAAGATTAATTGGTTAGAGAGTTTGGAGCGGAGGCGGTTGTGGAGGGATAATCTCTTTGAACTCTAGGAGGTAGATGAGGTCGAGTGAGGAGGAATTCAATCTAATTGATATCCTCACTTAAAGCAAGAAATTGTTTTTGGGAGAAGATGCAACAAGGGCAATACCCAACATGGGTTTCAACTTGGTTAATGTTAAGGGTGTGTGGTATGTTTGGAGAGTAAGGTGATGAGGAAATGTTTTTTCTTGTTGAGATAGATGCATGGCTAAGAGGTTTGATAGGTCTTGAAGTTGATTAATGTCATCAACTAGGCTTTCTCTACTTTGAGATAGAGGTGGTGTGTGTTGAGTTTGGTTGTTACTTTGAGGTAAAGCTTGAGCAATATGTGAGTTGATGGGTGAGATGGGAAGTGGAGGATGTGAGACAACTTGTGGTAATGTGGGAGTGTCCTTAATGTAAGGATTTGGTAATGCTTGATTAGGGTGATTGTTTTCTTGAGATGGTTCATGATGAGGAGTGAGTGGTTTTGGTATTGGTGAAGTTGTATTGAGCACATTTGATGTGTTGCAAAGGTTTGGTTTCTTCCTCCAAATGGGTTTCACACTCATTTTGGCAACCCTTGATGGTTTGGATGTGGGTTTGTTAGGAGATGTCATTGGTGGGGATGATTGTGATGATGATGAATGAGGATGTATTTATAGTGGAGGAAAGGTTTAAATTAGGACAAATGAACATTCAAAGGATTAAATCCAAGAAATGTTTGTGAATTTAGGGAAACAGTAGCTAAGTCTAGAGGGTGTTTGGTTAAAAAGAAAAGAAAAATATTGTTTTCCCCATGTTTGCCTAGGCCGGTCCCATTCATTAAGGACCGGTCCTCTTAAAATTAAGGGGGACGCCCTTTATGAATTAAGGGGGCCGCCTACTGGGATTTCCCAGATTTCCTAAAATTTGATTTTTTTCAAAATTTTGTGTGAGGGTTTCTGTTTTGGTGGTTAGTTTGCAGCAAGTCCATCCTTTTATGGTAATTAAGGTTTTTAGCACATAGAATTTAAGCATTCAACATTCTATAAATATATGACAAGATGTAGGACAAAACCATTTCACATAATTTTAGCATATACTCATATATGAATTGAGAACAAAAAAAAATGAAGAACATATATAAAATAGTAACAAGATATGACGCACAAAGAATTTTTCTTGTCAAGAGGGCTAAGTTAAGAATGAACTAAACTTATGTGCAAGTACTAGTGTGTGCCTAAATGCGACAAATGTGGAGAAGCGATTATTTCGACACTAATACATGCAAAACCTAAGAAATAATCCAAATGCTCCTTGATTTAATTTTGTTCAACCAAGATTATTGAAAAATATATATTAGATTATATACTTTTGACAACATGTAATAGAACATTATGCATATGTGAAAAATATTTTTAGCATATCTCAACAATATATGAAACTTGATTTTTATGTGCTCCTAGTTATGAGAAGAATTTTTTAGAAAATAATAGATTCGGACTATTGTATATATGTATAATGAGATATGCATTTAAATAGAAGAATTCGTAGAAGTTTGTTTATAAACTTTTCCCAATCTTGTGCTTTTGTGTAAAATAGAAACCTAGACACAGAGAGAAAAAAAATTCCCAGAATTTTTGTCAAATAATTCTTTGATGATTATCATTTCTTTATTATGCCAAAAGCTTAATCAATTTGTTCCATCATTCCTAGACCTAGACGTAAGTAGTTAAAAGGCTCACGTTTAAGTGGTTTAGTTAGGATATTGGCTATGTTGTCTTCCGATGTGACCTTTTCTATAGTGATATTTCCTTTTTGAACATTATAGCAAAGGAAGTGATGGCGAATCTCAATGTGTTTTCTTCGTGAGTGTTGAACGGGATTCTTACTTAAGTCTATAGCCCCTTTGTTGTCACACATTATTGGAATGTCATCTAACCTAACGCCATAGTTTATGAGAGCTTGTTTCATCCATAGGGCTTGTTGACATGCCTTTCCGACGCTTACATATTCCGCTTCGGTTGTGGAGATGGCAAGAACGGTTTGCTTCTTCGAAAACCAAGATGTTAGACAACATCCCATAAACGTGAAAACACCACTAGTAACCATATAAGGAATGCACACTCACATCCATTTGTGGTATAACTTAAGTCTATGCGCCAAGCATAATCTAACAGTAAACTAATGGATTCAAGTCCTAGCTACGTGTGCATATGATTCATCATAATACAATTTCTTCTTGTTGATTAAATCCTTGGGCCCGACTACCTAGTCATGTTTCTAGTACGACTCCATTTTCATCGAGTTTATTTCTATATACCCATTTTGTTCCTATAATGGTCATATCCATGGGATTTGGGACTAGTTCCCAAACATCATTTGTTTTAAATTGGTTTAGTTCCTCTTGCATGGCCATCACCCAATTTTCATCTTTTAATGCTTCATTTATATTTTTAGGTTCTATTGTTGAAATAAAGCAAAAGAAATTGCTTTTGTCTTGAGCTTGCGACCTAAGAGTTCTTTGATTTAGATTACCAATAACGTTTTCTAAGGGATGAGTTTTAGATTCTTTAATATTTACAATTTGATCATTTTCTAATGAGATGTCTTCAAGATCATTGCCTATGGGTTTTGTTTTACTAACCTCAATAGCTTCTTCTTCGACTAGCTCATCATCTTCTAATGGTGATGTTTTAGGCGGGGGAGGAGTTTCATCGAAAGTTACATTCAACGACTCTTCAACTTTCATTGTTTGTTTGTTAAGTATTATGTAAGCTTTACTATTTTGCGAATATCCTAGGAAAACACCTTCGTATGACTTAGGGTCGAACTTGGTGAGGTAATCCTTTGTATTAAGAACAAAGCATTTACTTCTGAATACTCTAAAATAGTTAAGGTTTGGCTCCTACTCTTAACACTCGTATTGATTTTTCCTAAAATACGTCTAATGGAAACTCTATTAATTATATAGGTTGATGTATCGACCGCATTACACCAAATTTTTGAGGAATAGATTGTTCGTTTAACATGGTTCTACTCATTTACATGTAGAGTGCGATTTTCCATTTTCTACTACCCCATTTGAATTGTGGAGTAGAAAGCGGAAAAATTGTAAAGATATCACATTCAAATCACAATAGTTCTGAATTGTACTTCATTATCCAAAATCTCGACCTGATTCCGTTCCTAATTGATACAATGAACATCCTAATTGTTTTTGATCATTTTGGCTAAATACTTCAAATTTTTGAAGGCCTTGAATTTATTATGCTAAAAATGCTAGTCCATGTTAATCGAGAATAAGTCATCTACTGATACTAAGGTATACTTGATTCTCCTCCATAGCTTTCGTATGCGGAAGGGCCAAACAAATCCATGTGAAGTAGTTCTAGGCATGTTAGTTGTTGAAACAATATTTTTAGCCTTGTAGACTTGTATTAGCATTATATTTCCAATTTTGCAAGCATCACAAAAATGTCTGATCGTACATTATATTTAGTAGGTTTCTAACTAATTCTTTAGATGCTAATGATTGAATTAATTGCATATTAGAGTAACCTAATCTCTTATGCCATAGTGTGGATTTTTCGTCCAATGTTGCAAGGCAATTTGTCTTCCGTTTATTTCCTATTTTCATTACATTATATTACCTCTTTCCTGATTCCTTTCCTATAACTTTTTCGTCTTTGATTATTTATTGCTATCGTGTTCGGTAAATATACTTTGCATTTGTATCACATATTTGGCCTACACTACGCAAGTTATACTGTTATGTTATCTACTTGCTCAACATTTTCAATAATAGGGAGTCTTGAGAAATCGAACCTTATGCCTATGATTTATACCGAGCTAGATGCTCCAAAGATTACGTTTATCTCCGTTGTATGCTTTGTATGAAGAGAACAACTTTTTGATTACCTGGTAATGTGTTTATTGAGCACTACTATCTTTAATCCACTCATCGGTTTCCAAGTTTACTCCTAAGCGTATTTCATCGGGCACTTGAGCTACAAGGAAAGTTTCATCTTTAGTCTTTCCTACTTCATCTTCTCCATTGTCGCTCCATGCTCCTCCAATAAATGCTCTTTGATCGTTGTTTTTTAGCGGCTTTAAACAGTCTTCAATGAGGTGATTTGAGATCACCACATCTAAAAACATTTCTTTCACTTTTACCATAACCATGCATTTCTACATCTTTGGAATGTTTTTCTATCGCCTCGGGGTTGTCTTACAAAATCTTCCTCGTCTCTTGAAGAATTTCCTTGATTCTTTTACGACATATCAATACTCTTCGTCCATCACTATCGTAGCTTGAGTTATCTTCAACACTTACCTCCTCTTTCACCTTTAAAGCAAGTAAGACTACATTGTTCTTCTTGCCTTTGGACCGTATACGAAATCTTTCTTTATTACTTCTTCAAACTTTCCAAGTTTCCAATAAGTTCCGTACAAGAGTAAGTTGTTAGATTTCCTTTGATTCTTCAAATCGTCGTGACTTTTCGTGCTCCATTTGGATGTAATGCACTAAGCAACTTCCTAACACAAATCTTGCTAGAAAAACCTTCATCCATTGCTTTTTAGACTAGTAATACAAAGGTTAACATTTTAGCAAAGGCATTATCAATTGATCCTCTTCCGAATCGGAATTGTTCATGATTGTTTATGAACAAGAAGATCAATTTTGTTTAGCTTATGACATGATTATTACATTGTGAGTGATTAATAAAAATCCCAAATTTCTATGCGGTTTGACACATAAAAATTCTTTCGTAATCTTTACGTGGCAAAGCATTATAAATTACCATTTTAGCCTTCATTATTTTTTGCAAGTTTCATTCAAATCATCGTTTTTTTATGAAAAGATACAACATCATCTATTTAGATATTCAGGAATTATTTTGATGAGACAACAATCACCAACGGTAATACTATGCCAAAGGTCTAGATCTTTTGATTATCATTATAAGATTTCGAATCTATTTTCCAATAAAAAATCCATCACTTTCAAATAGTGGTGGTCTTTGCCTAGATTGTCCATTTAAATATTTTTCTGATTCCAAGATCGATCAAGTTTTAAAAATACAATTTATTTTAGAAATCTTGTTATTAACGTGGCGATGATACAAATTGTGGAAAACTAAAGGGGGGTTGAATAGTTTACCGCTTTTAACTTAAGGTTTTAAAGTGTTATGTAAAAAATTCTGATTCAATTTATGTGAATTCAATACCTTGCACATATGAACGATTCTTATCTAACACAATTGTATATGATAGTATGAGGAAAAAATGTCAGACAAGAGATAAGAGTAAGAACAAACAAACACAACAGAGAAGTTAGATAGTGGTTCGGTAACGAAACACCTCTTCGCCCTACTCCACTCCCCGAGCACCTAACTCGAGAGTTTTCTTCACTATGTCAACAAGCTCCCTTATGGCGGAGAAAACCTTACACAACTTGCTTATTACCGATTTACGACACCAAAGCTAAATGTCGATATTCTAATCTTAGCTAAACCAATCTAACACAACACGACTTTATCTACATTGTTCACAACTTCACAACTTTACAACTCTCTCCAAACATCAAGACTACACATATCACACACTATTTGATATCACAACTAACTTACACTAACTTGGTAAGATCCATCATGATCTAACTATACTAACCAAAGATTGCCAAGATCTAACTACTACTATACAAATACAAGAATACAAATGATTACATGTATGTGATTGGATGCCACAATATGCTATGCACACTAAGGTATAATACTTCTTCACTTGATGATGAAAGTATTCTTTTCTTGCACTTGAGGAATTGAGCTTGGATCACTTGGAAACAAAGCTTTATGATTAAATAATCAAAGGATTTTAGAGAGGATATGTGGGCTGTTTTGAGCAGAAAGAATGAGTGCAAAAGGTGAGAAAATTATGGGAAAAAGTCTAGTATTTATAGGACAAACTAGGGGAGCGTCTACCTAGGGCCGATCCCCTTAAATAGGTGGGAGGTCCCCTTAATTTTAAGGGGGCCGACCGTGTATTTAAGGGGGCCGCCTTAGACTAGGGCTTCCCCAGTTTGTCTTTTGTGTAGGGGGGATTTTCTGAAACTTTTCTAGCCGTTTTAGGTCCGAAAATTTGAATTTCAAAATATTTATTTTGAATAAAACATTTCTTTTAATTGTAGAAAATGTTTTGTAATGTTTTAAAAATGTTTACAACATTTTATAAAAGTGTAAGGTTGAATAAAAATTTCATTTGATCATAAAATGCATTAAGCATTTATTTATTCATACCTTTAAGTGATGTATTTGTTGAAATGAGAGTTTACTACTAATTACTTGTTTACATTTAATTTTACGTTGAACGTTTTTATATTTTGTGATTATCAAAACGTAAAGATGTGAAAAAATATTAGTAATGTTTTTAGGCATTATATTTTATCAACAAAATCTTTAGTGATTGCATTGATTTCTATAGATTGCCTATAGTTTGTGTGATGTTTGATTATGTGTTTCTCCACATTTCATGTGTGTTAATAGTTTTCCAAGTATCTGTGTGCATGTCTCCTTGTGTAAATCAGTCTTGCATTGTCTTTCAGTGATATATATTCGCTTGTATATGAAGTGTATGTGACAAATCTTAGCAGAATCATGTCTTCCATTATTGCTGATGAGGTGTCATATTATTTACTTTTTTAGGTCGTTTAACCCCCAAAATCATGTGTTTATGCCCAAAATAGGTACTTAATCGTTCCTTTTCAGGTATTTCTCATTTGGAAGACATTTGGAAGATTTACACGTGACTTGGGCTCATTTGGAGAAGAAACGGACAAGATTACGGACCAACACCAAGACTCTTGAAGATTTGTGCTCACAGAGCCTGGAGACGGCGTCACAAGCTATACACGACGCCGTCACAACCCATAAAGTGACGGCGTCACAACATTTCATGACGGCGTCAGCCCGCACCGACTCACACGCAGATCTAGAAGATTCTACTTACGACGGCGTCACGACTAAAACGCGACGCCGTCGCGTCGTTTTTCTTATATATACAAACCCGAATTTAGGGTTTTGAGTGTGTAACTTTAGAATAAAAAGAGGGTACGAACCCTAGTTCGTTTAGCAGCTGTAGGAGACGATTTTAGGGCCTAAAAACCCTATTGTACTTCTTCCAATTCATGTTTTAATCAAGTAAGGTTTACTTAATCATTCAATATGTCTATGTGTTGTGTGATTATTTATTGTTCTTGCTTAATCTTTAACATGCTTGGCTAAACCTATTATTGTGTTTGTTTATGATTGTATGAAACCTAGAATGTAGATCTTAGTGATGTTGCTTCTTGTGATGGATGTGCATGTTAGGTCTTAGAAAACCAGCTTTTGTCTGTATCGCTGTTGATATGTCTAGGAAAACATGATTGTGTAGAAAGGATACCATCGGGTAACAGTCTTCATACTACCTTGCCCCCTAATATGGTTGATCCACTCTTAATATATTTCACATGCACTTAGTGTACTCTTAGGGGCCTTGTAATAGTCTTCATACTACCTTACAGGTGCGTTGCTCTAACGGGATACTAAGTAGACGGCGGGTTCGTGTAATTCGTTCATGACTTAGGAAATAGTTACATAGATCATCACAAGTGTGACAAGGAAACAACACTAGGAGAAGCAATCTATGGAGTAATACATGATTAAATGAACACAATCTTTTATCTTATTGTTATCACCAGTAGTTTAGTTGTTATTTAGTTTAAATAGCTAAAACCAAACCTCCCTCTAATTATATGATTTTACTGCTTTCCATAAAACATAAAAATACAAAAATAATCTTCCCTCAACCCTTAGAATTCTGTTAGACCATGATCAAGCCTTCCCAACCTATTCCTCGAGTGAACGATAAACAGCCTCAAGTCTTGCCTATACTACACTACAACGATTAGGTGTACTGCATAGGGAGTTGCCTACGACGACTACACATCAAGTTTTTGGCGCCGCCGCCTGGGGAATAGTTAGGTTCTGATCATAGTTTAGCTTAGTTCTACTCGCTTGAATCCTTTCAAGTGAGACTTTAATTTCTGCATATTATCTTTCTTGTAGTCTATCTTTTCTTTGTGCTATTTGTTTAGTAACTCATTCTCGTCAACCACCATGGCAGACGAGAATCCTATCCGTACTCTAGGAGACTACTCCAAACCTAACCACAAGGGCTGTAGGAATACCATTGAGCTCCCCATAGGGAACAATGTGGTACCTCTTCGATCCGACACCATCCGGTTGGTGCAAAACAGATGCTTATTCCACGGACTTTGATCCGAGGATCCAAATTAACACCTCAAGGATTTCTTTAAACTTGTGGACTCACTTGACCTTGATGGTGACAATAGGGAAAGAATGCGCCTACATTTATTTTAATTTTCCCTTCGTGATCAAGCTAGCAATTGGCTTGAACGCCTTCCAGCAGGATCCATCACCACATGGGAGGATCTTACTACCCGATTCCTTGCTCAATTCTTTCCACCGGGAAGGACCGCAAAACTCCGCAACGATATCCTGATGTTCCAACAACATCAAGGAGAATCTTTATCTGAAGCATGGACTCGTTTCAAGGACTTACTCCAAAAAGTCCCTCATCATGGCATCGATCTTTCGCTCCAAGTCCAAATTTTTTTTGACCATGTCAATCCCGTCACAAGACGAACCATTGACCAATCGGCCGATGGTAAGCTTCGTGACCTCAACGCTAAAGGATCCTGAGCATTATTAGAGGACCTCGCCCTCTATGACAATGAAAGTTCAACGCTTGATGGAAGCTCATCTTGCTCTGACACAACCTACCAAGTAAACAAAATCACTACCTCATGTGAGATCTGCAATGGTCCTCACGACACTCAGTATTGCATGGAAGACCCCGAATGAGCCTTTGTTGAATACGCATCCTTGTACATCGACGAAGTGGGAGGTAAGTGGTATACCTTCAAGCCCGAGCAAAACAACCTTGGTTACACCTATAATCCATCATGGAAAATTCACCCAAACCTTAGGTGGAGACAACCCCAAAATTCTCAAAATAACTTTTCAAACCCACCTAACCGGTTCTAACCCAACAGTTCATTCCAAAACCATTCCTTCAACAACCATCCTCAAAATTTTAACAATCAATCAAATATAGAAGGACTGGTTTCCGAATTCATGGCATCTCAAGACGCTAGATTGTCTATGTTTGAAGCCGATTTCAAACGACAACAAGATGAGATGACCAACAAAATCGACACTGTATTGAAGGCCATTACCGACCAAATAGCTGGCACACTACCTAGCAATACAGTTAAGAACCCGAAACTGGGGACTCATCTATTTTTGTCTGCTCGTTCTTACCCAACAATAGACCCCCAATGCTCATCTCACCCGTCCACATCAATCAATGCTATCAAGGCACGTTTCAATCGGATAATCATTTCCCAAACAAGCCTGCAGCAACCCGTGGTTGAAATCGAACCACAACAACCAGAGGAACCCAGACCAACTCTTGAAAATGAATTTAAGGATTTGCATTTTAACCTACCGGTTCTCGAAGTCCTAGCCCACGCTCCAATTTACAATGCCATATTAGATAAATATGTGGAGAGCTTAGAACTAGGCAAAAACAGATCAGCATTTGTTCAAGGTGAAATACCTGCTAAGATGGGAGACCCCGGGCTATTCACTCTACCTTGTAGATTAGGGGACTCAAAACCTTTCGACACCCTGGCTGATTTAGGATCATGCATAAAGATAATCTCATTTACCTCTTCAAAAAGCTTAACATCAGACTATTAGAAGAGACTGACCATATCTTTAGATTGGCTGACGGAACCAAATCCTACCCCGTTAGGATTGTTAAAGATGTAGAAGTCCACATAGGAAAATTAAAACTATTTAATGATTTCTACGTTCTCGATATGAAAAAGGACCCCAAAAGCCCTTTGCTTGTAGGAAGAGGATTCTTAGCTACCGCCAACGCAGTTATAGATCGTAGGATGGCCAAAATAGCGGTAGGAGAAGGAATCTTTAGGTCAGTATTCGATGTAAAAGGAGTAGACTTAGGTGAGGAGGAAGCACCTTATTGGACCACACGTGGAAAAAGGGAATCCTATAAACCCCGGCCTAGCTCGGACGGAATAGGCGCATGGTGGAATTTCTAGAGGTGTCGAGGTTAATCCTTTTAAGGATACCTTAGTGTTTAGGAGAATGGTGGAATTCCTAGGAGCCATACCTATTAACCTTAAGTGCAACAAGTAGGAATCTAAGGACCTAATTAAAAAACCAATTAACTGGGACAAGCCACCCAAAAACAGAGACGAAGCATGGCAAGCTAGGATTAGAATAATTGAACCCGATGGAGAGGAATTTACCAAAACCTTACAATCAATCCCCACTACCAGGAAGCTCTCCGAAAGAGAAAATCCAAAAGAAATCATCGGCTTGGACCACTTCTATGACACTTGACGTGTGACTTCGAGTCTAACTATGTAACACCCCCATTTTTACAATATAGCAGCGGAAGCTAATCTAGGGTATTACTTCATGGATACAACAATCATAATCATAGAAAAC
>BQNB010116001.1:1925-21444 GCA_026074375.1 Tanacetum coccineum
GAAGAGGGTAAATACTTTTACTCCAATGAAGAGTGATGATACAGTTCCTAAAGTTGTAGCTGGAAGCTCAAAGATAGATGTTAAACAATGTTGATCCCAATGAACAGATCTTCTTAGCTTTTTAAAGCTTAGTTAACCTGGATAAATCTAAACTAACTATAAGAGAAACTATGATTGTGAATACTACAAGTTATGCAGAATCTAACTTGTAATACTAAGAAGAACAATGAATACTAAACTTTGAATATATTGATTGCTAATATTCTGCCTAGGTTACAGAATAACTAACTATGAGATATGAATTATATATATATCTCTAACTATGCCATAGGGTTCCTTTTATAAACTAAGGAAACCGTAATAGGCTTACAAAATGCGTATAATAATGATGCCTATCTATTCCTAATTTAACTCATGCATATCATAATAGCAGTACTAACTATATAAGACTAATAGTACTAACTATACTGGCAGTACTAATAAAGTACTAGCAATACTAACTGATATAAATAACAGTACTAACTACTTAGTCTATTTTCTTCACTATTTAGTAGCAGCATCAACTCTGAACCAACAGTAGTAAATTAGCACCAGCAGTAGTAACTCAGAATTCCCAACAATCCTCCCCTAAACTTGATATTTACTTGTGAATCATTAAGTTTCTTCACTATAAGCTCCATAAACACCAGGAGGATGTATCCAAAAACTTTACTACTCTTCAAGCAATGATTTGATGAACTTGATAAGCTCAAATGCCATAGTACTTTTTTCTTCAGCTTCTAACTGCAAGTTCAACATCTTCTCCGGTAATTCCTTGACCAGAGGGTACTTCTTTTTCACTAGCATATTAATTTCCATGGGTTTACCATCTATAAACAGAGTGTGAACTCTATAATTTTCATACAATTTCCATCTCAGCAATTTCCAATCCAGTTGATTCATCCATAGTTCACCTTTTTCATCTGGGTCAAATATCATCCTTAAATCTCCCTAAAGCAATAAATTATGTCCTTCAAGAGGATGATCTTGAAACATTTCCTGAACTAACCTGTATAGATCATTCAAGTCTTGTCTATTAATTCTTCTTAAGAAGGCTTGTGTGTCTTCTTGATAGCTTGAACTTCCATCAGCTCTGGTTAATTTGTAAACATACATGTCTTTTTCTTCCATCTTTCCCAGCAACTGATACTCCCAATTCACAATAGGAAATTTTATGGAGAGTGGCTCATAGTTCACTTTACTGTCATCATTAGAAATATCTTTAAACTTAACCTAAGTTCTTCCTTCTCCTTCTCATACTCTGCTACTTCTTCTTTTGTATCATCCTTTGCAGATTTAATCACTTTTGGTTTCTTGGGTGACTTATGTGTTGCATATGATCTTGCAACTCTTTTCAATATTTTACCTAGCTTCTGAGCTTCTTTCTCTGAATCCATTGGGGTAAAATCTGGAATCCTCTTTTGCTGTCTTTCATACAACCCCTGGATTTCTTCAAAAGACTTTCCTTTCGGCTGATTGTGTTTGTAACCACCCATGTACTTTAGATAAGTCATCATAAGATTCCTCAACTGTGTTTTAGTAGGTGGTTTGTTTTTGATTGCCTCTACTCTTTCAGCTGCTAACTATTTCTTTCTCCTTTCAAAGGATTCTGCCAATAACCTGGCCCTTTCTTCAACTGTATACTTCTCTTGTTCTTCTTATGTCATTCTAGCAGCCAGTTCATAATCAACATCTATCCTTGCCTGCACCTCATCAAACATATCAACTATAGCAACCTTAGAAGCCTCTTCTTATCTTTCTCTTTCTACTCTGATTTCTTCATCCAATTCGGCTTAAAGTCTTAAGGCTATTTCTGCATCTCTTTCTATCTGTGCATCACCTTGAACCTTTTTCTTTGTCTTCTCCACATGTTTAGTCTCCTATCGAATACCTTTGCCTTTGTCTTTATGATCAATTGTTGGAAGAGGTTGAAGTGTAGTTATTGATGTGATAGGTCTAGAAAAGTCTTCTACATCTTTAATAGTAACTCATTTCTCCTTAGCTTTCTCTTCCTTTATCTTTATCAAAGTCTGAGCCATAGCCATAGTAACATCCTCATCATCAAAGACTGTTGTTGTAGGAGGAGTCCTTGGTGCATCAGTACTAACTCCCTCACCAGCAGTATTAACTGCTTCTGTGTCATCAACACCAATCTTTCCTTGGTTCTCTTCATCTTTCCCTTGAACAAAAGCCATTCCTTTATCTACCAGATCATCAAGATCATCAAAATCACTATCTTTAAACATTGGCTTTGTCTTGCCACTTGTCCTCCCCTGTTTGGATGCGGCCTCCTCATCTAAATCATCATTAGAAGACTCAACCTGCCTGTATATCCTCTTTTTTGGGTGTGAGATGCTTGACTTTCTCCGTCTTTCTAATTTCTTGACTCTTTTCTTTAGTTTGAGGATCTCAACAACTTGAGCATCCTTCTCTTTCTCCAAGTCAAGCATATGTTTTGACAATTTTGTACACATAACCATCAATTCTTCCAATTTCAATCTACCCTCATCACTTCCAGGTGTGTAACCTCGTAGGAGAGGTAAATCATAGGGTGTAGGTGGTATAATATCCATCAATTTAAAAGTATGTTCCATCCTGACCTCCCCACTTTCAGATGTGTGACCTTCTGGGAGAGGTGGTCCATTGGGCTGTTTAAGCACTCTCTCAGACCTAGTCTAAGCAGGAGCACCCCCATGGTTTCTTGGCGCCTAGGATTGCCACCTGTATCTATTCCCTGAGGAATGTCAACATTAGGCATTGCAGTGGTCTGGGTCCTAATTATGTTATCACTGTCCTGTGCTACAACTAAGCTAGCATCAGTAGTGATAGCCCTTTCTACACTGTCACCCCCTCCTTATGGACAGCCTTATGTGCTCCAAGGTCTAGAGGCACACTAGTCTGAGGTAACTCAGTGACCTTTTTGGCTCTTCTATGTTTTTGTGTCTTTCTGTGTTTTCTTTGATATATAGATAGAGAGGGGAGTATTTGCTCAATGTTAGCTTCAGTCTGAGGTTCATGGGAAACTATTAGAGGTGTTTCAGTTTGAGGTTCTAAAACATTTGGTTGTGAGGTAGAGGGTGTGGGTTGTGGTTCAGGGGGTGTTACAGAACTTTCACCCTCAGGTGCTTGGTTTTGCACCAACATAGATTCAAAAACTAGAGTAACTTTTCCTGAAAAACTTTTACTTTTCCTTGCCATATTTGAGAAAACCTTTTTAGTATGGCTTGGTGTTTCATAAGAATCATTAAAAGGTTCTGGTAAATCTTTAAGCTGGTTATTCAAAAAGAGTTGTAAAAACCTTGGATACATTAAAAACTTCTTTAGATCTAAGTTCCTTAACATACCATCAAAAATCAATTTAGAAAAAATAAATTTTTGACCCTTTGCCAAACATATAACCGTTGAAGCCAAATTGGTTGAAAACTCATTCCAGCCAGTTTATTTTGAACTTATACAATGAAGGATGGTATGTATTAGGAATTTCCACTGTGGAGAGAATGAACCTTTTTGAAAAGTAAGTTATGTTGAAAGTTGTTCATACCCCATCAATGCAAGGTTTTCAAAAATTTCATCATTTGTAAGGCAAGTAATACCATCCTCATCATTAAAGAGAAGATCATTCCTCACTGATGATTCTGTTATCATTACTGTCTTGCCATCAACTATGGCATGTATTTGCTTTACTGAATTGACTGTTTTGGAAGTGGCAGTATTCCAAAACTGTTCAATATAAGAAGCATAGATAGTGGGACTTACAGTGAGAGCATAGTTGACCGAACATGTAGAGAGGAAGTCCGCTATTTGCTGAAATTATGCATTCTTATCACTCTTTTCCAAATACGCGACCATGTTGTGTTGGTTTACAAAAGCAAGATTAGCCATGAATAATTGAATTTTGTCAGTGTAAAAATCGATTAGGGTTTGATGAAGTATGAGCAATTGGTATTTGTGAAAGATATTGTTTGATTCATAGGCTTATATAAGCACTAAAGAAAACTTAAGAGGAAAGTATCCGTTAATTTGTCAAAAATTACCCCTGAATAGTATTTAGTAACGATAAATTTAGCAGCAATAAGTTAGGCTAGCAGTACTAAGTTTGTACTAGCAGTACTAACTTTCGCACTTATAGTTTTTAGCAAACTACCAGCCATTAACGAATTTGAGAATTCTTTACCAGTTGCTGTTTGCCATGGAATAGCCAATTCTTTCTTGTCTGTTAGAAATGGTGAATTGATGACCATTTATTATGTGGTGAAAACCAAAATGAGAAACATCAGTAGTATTAACAAAGTCATCAGCATTCACACCAAATCAGCATATCCATTATTAATCAAATAACCTTTAACTTCTAATCCTGCAAAATGTTAGTTCCAAACACAAAGAAACACAATCCAAACCATCTTGCATATTGCTCATAATAACTGACAGTATTAACTTTTAAGCTTAGCAGTACTAAGTATCAGTTACTAGAAATAACCTATTTTCATCACTTGGCAGCTCTTGCACTCCATTCTAAGCATCCATGATGTATAATCCGCTGCACTTATACACATAATTCCATATAGCCTTCCCTCAAACAAAGCTTCTATGTGTATTATCAGCTATGCCAATATACATATACTGAGCAACACTAAAATTAGACTAACAATATTAACTTTTTCTCTAATAACTATACAACAACATGCCTCTATTCTTCACAAGCACAGTAGAAATTACTAGATAGACATGTAAGAATTCATGAGAATCCATATTTATGCATAACCCATGAATAAAAGTTAAAAACTATTATCAAAACAAATAAACCTCCCCTCAAACAATACTTCAGAGATTAAGTAATCCAATGCTAGCAATAAAAAAGTTAAACCTGCTAACATCAAAAGCCTTTGTGAGAAGATATGCAACATTGTGGTCTGTGTGAATCTTGATCACTTGAATCAACTTCTTCTCATAAGAATCTCTAATGAAATGGTGCCTAATCTCTATGTGCTTGGTTTTAGAGTGAAACACTGGATTCTTCACAACATAAATGGTGCTTTCATTATTAATGTAAATCTTGGTGTTCATGAAGTTGAATCCATAATCAAGCATTTGATTTTGAATCCATAACACCTGTCCACAACAATTAGCAGCAGCAACATACTCTGCTTTAGTAGTAGAATTAGCTACTATAGTCTGCTTCTTACATTGCCATGAAATCAACCTCTTGCCAAGAAATTGACAACCTCTTGTTGTGGATTTCCTGTAACACCCCCAAAATGGGTCGCAGAGGAATATGGGTTTAGGAGCGTTACTTCTTAGATCAACAACACAAGATATATAAGAATGACTTTTAAAAGTGTCGTTTAAAACTGATACATTGGATTTAGCAAAATGTTTATTATAAAAGCCCGAAGCTTTACTTGTTCATTGTTAAATTATACAAATATTCCAGTTCATAATAAATGTTCCTCCAAAATATAATGCAACCAAATCTTTAATGCAAATGACTTCCAAAATAACGACCACCAATGTATCCCTTGTCTTGTACCTCATTGATCTCCTGAGAAAACATGCTTTAAAACGTCAACAATAATGTTGGTGAATTATAGGTTTGTAAATTGTATGAGTGTAGAACCGCAATTGTTTAGAGTGTGTATTGCATGGTATACAATATCCAAAATAGTAAGTATTGCATGGTATACAATATCAAAAACAGTAAGTATTGCATGGTATGCAATATCCAAAACAGTAAGTATTTCAAAGTTACTTGCGTCCAATTGTAAAATAAAGCATGTTCTCCCCCCAAAACTTATAAAATAAATCATGTAAAACGTAGAGCTATGAACTCACATTGAGTTAGCGAATATCGAGTATATCACAGAAAATACGTCACGGAATTGATCGAATGCAACCTAATCCAATATAGGTCGTATAAGTACTAATCACATTGGGTAACTACTACCATATATAATTCTATATAGCTAATAACCATCTAATTGTTTTAGTGAAATCATATTTATAAAGTTAAAACGTTTATAAATATACCTTTGGTAAAAATGACATAACTTCACGTTTCAAGTCCGTTTCTTGCGTTTATTATGTCCACGATTTAGTATTAAGAAGACGTATCAAATTATGAAATTTTTGTATTTCATGTCCTCTGGTGAACAATACTTTTTACTGTTCACACCAGTTATAAAGTTATTTTTATAGTTTTAGTTGTCGTAAAACCCGTAAATGTAATAACTTATTCGTTTTAAACCTGATTTTAGCGATTCTTTCGAGCACGTCTTTGTAATTGAATGGTGTATCAAAATTATCACATTTTATAAATTTGGGTCTGCTGGTGAATAGTAAATTTTACTGTTCATAGTTTATAAAATTACTTTTATAAACTTTAATTATCGTAAACGCCGTATTTTTTTCATTGTAGCTCCATTTTTAGTAATTCTTTCGAGCACGATCTTGTAATTGAAAGTTCTATTTATTTATGAGGTTTAAAAAAACAAATTTTCCTGATATGAACAGTAACTTTTATAAAAATAGTTTTATAAAAGTATTTTTATACATTTAAATATATAAACTCGCGTAATTCACAACTTCTTCGTTTTTAATTGAAAATTTACGTTTCTTATTGTTTTGGAATCCTAAAAATATGTGTGATTTAATAAAAAGAATTAAACCTTCTGTTTGTAGAATTTTTATAACAAGTTTTTATAAAAATTCTTTTATAACTCCGGTTATTATCATTAAACTCGTAAACTACGTATCTTTTTCGTTATTAATCCGTTTTTTGAGTTTCTTACCTTTTTAGAATCGTCATGAGGTGTACTATCTTTATAAAATGTAAAACCTACTATTTGAAATTCGAAACCAAATAGCCCTTTTTATAGCTTTTATATAATTAATTATATACTTTTGTTTTACATACTTTCCAACTAATTAAAATACCACAATTCCTTCACAAGTCTTTATATCATATGTTTTACATATAATAGTATTCATAGGTCCATAATTGTCAAAAAATGTCCAAGAAATCACAAGATCCATTTGTGTACACACTTATTTATATAGGAGCTTTCATAAGTATACTTTAATTACTAGTTTATACATGAACTTTTTATACATACACCAAGAGTGTACAAGAATTATACTTCCATTATAACATCATATTAGCATCCATATAACATAAATAAAAGTCCATGAAGCAAGATTAACAAGTCATTTACACACTTTTACTTGAAACATATTAAGTAAACTTTGAAAACCCTAATTTGTATATACACTTTTTATACTTACATCAACATGGTACAACACTTGTATACCCATTTTAACATGATATTATCAACAACATATCATATGTAAAAGTGTACAAATCCATAATCACAAGTAAAAATCCTTTTTACATGTTCAAAAGTGTCCTAATAGTGATTTTGTTATATAAAACTAACATATGCATAAAATGATAAATGTAAGGACATAAAGAGTTTTAGATGACCTTAATGAGATGTATGATGATAACCAACACAATCTAAACCCTTGTTTAGATGAAAAACCAAAGCTTACAAGTTTAGAAAATCCTAAATCAAATAGAAACCCCAAATCTTGCTTTTCTTGCTTCAATACTTGTAAACCTTTAACCAACCCTTGCAAACAACTTAAGACATATTAGATATGATGTAGGTATGTGTGTATGGACTTGGAAAATCAAGCTATGAATTATATAAAAGGGGTGTTTGATGTCGTGGGTTAATAAGGAAGAAAAAGGAGAGAAGTTGATTTTTTTTGTAAGTGTAGGTGTAGGTGTTGTATGATTTATCTCTTATAAAGTGGAAGAGTTATAAGTGTTATAACAAGGACTAAATGGCCAAGCAACTAGTCAAAACAACCAGGGGGCGACAATCCTTGCATAAAATGGGGTGACTAGTTGGTCAAAATCACTATACATACTATAAGTCTTATAAGCTCCATACTTGTACATGACCTTAGGTATGGTTTTATGTTTCTATGCTTCCTAATGTGGACATGATCCCATGAATTCAAGGGTTGTGTTACTAGATATTTACTTGGCCAAAATGTGGAAGTATTACTTTCATTTTATGAAAGTTATATGTTGTATGTAAATGTGAAAGTGTAGATAACTTTAGAAGTGTATACTTGAAATTTAAATGTGTAAGTCTTGGTTATTTCTTGTATATGGGGTGTCCTATTTAACAACCATGGGTAAAGTTTATAAACTTTTTTTATCATTGGAAATAATATTAGGCATTTGTTGAAGCGTACATTAATTAATGTAGTTCCGGGTATGCCTAAACGCACTTTATCGCGAAACGTAACAAATTTACGTAACCAATACAAATAAATTGAACAAAGTTAATAATTATCCTTAAAATAATTACTTAACACTTGCTTGATGTAAACATTTAATTGTTTGACACCCGTTTACATTGAATGATCATTTTTAGCTTACACAATTTAACTTAACGATTACGATTAAAAGCAAATGCGTATAATACTAAATGTACTTAGTGAATTTATTAACGGCATGAATGACCCTAAAACACGGGGTGTTATAGTCTCCCCCCGTTAATTAAGCCTTGTCTTCAAGGCTTAAGACGCGGTACTTGACGATGGTGCGGTCTTTATGAAGAGGTGTGGATATTTCTTCCTGAGTTGATCTTTGCGTTCCCATGTAAACTCAGGACCTCTCCTGGAGTTCCATCGAACCTTGACTAGTGGAATGCGGCTTCGCTTCAACCATTTAACTAAATAAAGAACCTCAATGCGATTATGGTATTTCGGTTGCTGAGATTACACTGAGTTTCTATGAAGTTTGAGGCTCTTGTTCTGACCTTTATATGCTCTTTTTAATCGTCTCTGGTCGACTTGGTGATTTAGGGATTCCACTTGCCATACCCTAAAATGGATTTTAGGGTCGTCTATATATATAGGGTCTGGTAGTCACTTCGATACGGTGTATTGAGAAGCTCAATACAGCGTATTGGATGACTTAGGGTGGGCTCCAAGAATAAAATATTCTAGAATTTTCTTGAGCTGATATAGATATGGCATATCGGACCTTTTAGATATAGCGTATCGGACCTCCTCGATACAGCGTATATCAGGACTTATTAGTTATGGGTATTGGCTACTTGTATGAGTTTGTTTTATACATCTGTTAGGTACGGCGTGTATTCGAGCTTCTTTAGGGTATGGAGTATTGCTGGAAAGTATGCTTTTTCTTGTATTTGACCAAAGTATAATTTACGAGTATTATACTGATGTGGATACGGTGGTAGCTCGTCGAAAAGTCAGGCATAAGGAACTCGAAGAATCCACTTTAGAAGCGAGCAATTCTGGAATTGCTTAAGAAAGAGGAGTTGTACGCTAAATTCTCTAAATATGAATTTTGGCTTCCTAAGGTACAATTTCTCGACCACGTGATTGATAGTCAAGGCATTCACGTGGATCCCGCCAAGATCGAATCCATAAAAGATTGGGCATCTCCTAAAACGCTAACGGAGATTCAACAATTTTTAGGTCTTGCTGGGTATTACCAAAGATTCATTAAAGGATTATTGAAGATCGCCAAGTCAGTGACTAAGCTTACTCAGAAAGGAGTTAAGTTTGATTGGGGTGACAAGCAAGATGCAGCGTTTCAACTGATTTAGCAGAAGTTGTGTAGTGCACCAATTCTGGCTTTACCTAAAGGAAGCGAAGATTTTATCGTATATTGCGATGCTTCGATCAAAGGTTTAGGCGATGTGTTGATGCAAAGAGAGAAGGTGATTGCTTATGCATCACGCCAATTGAAGATTCATGAGAAGAACTATACGACTCATGATTTAGAACTTGGAGCAGTGGTGTTTGCTTTAAAAATCTAGAGACACTATTTGTATAGGACCAAGTATACGGTATTCATAGATCACAAGAGTTTACAACACATTCTTGATCAAAAGGAGCTAAACATGAGACAACGTCATTGGTTAGAGTTGCTCAGTGATTACGATTGTGGGATTCGTTATCACTCGGGAAAGGCAAATGTTATTGCTAATGCTTTGAGCAGGAAAGAGCGAATAAATCCATTAAGAGTTCGAGCCTTAGTCATGACTATTGGTTTGGACCTTCCTAATCTAATCTTGAATGCTCAGAATGAAGCACGAAAACCAGAGAACATCAAGAATGAAGATGTTGGAGGTATGTTGATTAAAAATTCATAGGATCCAGAGAAACTTAGAACGGAAAAGTTGGAACCCCGCTCGGATAGAACTCTATGCTTAAATTATAGGAGTTGGTTACTATGTTATGGCGACCTGAGGACTGTGATCATGCACGAGTCCCACAAGTCAAAATACTCTATCCATCCGGGTTTTGACAAGATGTATCATGACATAAAGAAGCTATATTGGTGGCCTAATATGAAGGTCAACATCGCCACCTATGTTAGCAAATGTCTGACATGTGCTAAGGTCAAGGCTGAACAACAAAGGCCATCGGGTTTGTTGGTGCAACCTGCAATACCTGATACCTCAATTGGAAAGTATGATAATATCGACAATGGATATTATCACAAAGCTTCCTAAGGTCGTCACAATGATATGACACCATTTGGTTTAATGTTAGACGCGACTAAACTAAATGTGTAAATCATACGTACCAGTTGAGGAAACTGATCCCATGGAAAAGACTGGATCTAAGAAAAATAACCTGAAAAGAGGTAGTCACGAGGCATGGAATACTTGTCTCAATCATTTGTGATCGCGACCCCGAATTCGCATCAAATATTTGGAGGTCGCTTTAGAAGGCCTTGGGTATGAATTTGGATATGAGTATTGCATATCATCCACAAACTGATAGACAAAGCGAGAGGACTATTCAAGAGCACGTCGAGGATATTCTGTCGTTACTTGTGTGTATCTGACTTTGGAAAGGGTTGGGTTAACCATTTGCCATTAGTCGAGTTTTCATATAACAATAGTTACCACGCTAGCATTAAGTCTGCACCGTTTAGAACACATTACGAACAAAAATTGTCCGTTTACCTTTTGTTTTTGACCGAGGTTGAAGAAGTCAATTCACTGGTCCAGAGATAGATCAAGAGACGACCAAGAAAATCATTCAAGAGATAGTTCAAGAGACGACTGAGAAAATCATTCAAATCAAGTAGAGAATTCAAGCCACTCGTGATCAAAAAATGAGTTATGTCGATTTAAAGCGTAAGCCTATGGAATTTCAAGTTGGAGATAGAGTTATGCTCAAGGTTTCACCTTGGAAAGGAGTAGTACATTTTTGGAAACGGGGGAAGCTAAACCTTAAGTATGTTGGACCTTTCAAAGTGTTGGAAAAGGTTAGAGTTGTTGCTTACAAGCTTGAACTTCCTCAAGAGTTGAGCAGGGTTCACAATACGTTTCATGTATCCAACCTGAAGAAGTTTTATGTCGTCATTAGCCGTTCTGTTGGATAGACTACACATTGATGTAAAGCTTCATTTTGTCAAAGAATCGATCAAAATCATGGATCGAGAAGCCAAACGATTGAGTACAGCCGTGTCCCAATTGTCAAGGTTTGATGGAACTCTAGGATAGGTCCTAAGATCACATGGGAACGAGAAGATCAATTTCGGAAGAAGTATCCGCATCTCTTCACACAGACCGCACTGTCGTCAAGTTCCGCGTCTTAAGCCTTGAGGACAAGGCTCATTTAACGGGTAATACTATAACACTTTGTGTTTTAGGGTCATTACGACGTCTACTATTTCACTATTTATTTTTAGTCTTGTACGCGTTTGCTTTTAACTTTAAAGTGTTAAGTTAAATCGCGTAAGCTAAAAATTATCGTTCAATGTAAATGGGCATCAAACAATTAAATGTTTACATCAAGCAAGTGTTAGGTAATTATTTGGAGGATAATTATTAACCTTGTTCATTTTATTTTTATTGGTTACATAAAGTGTTTACGTTTCATGATAAAATACGTTTAGGCATTCCCGGAACCACCAAAACTTTTCTACACTTCAAAAAATACCCACAATTATACCCAATACTCAAAAATTACAAAACCTCATTATCTATATGTATATATGGCCGGATATAGGATAAGAAAACCAAAGATATTACTAGTTCAAAACATTCTCCTTGATTTCATGGGATGATATCACTCTTAGGGAACCAAGAGCTCCATCTTACTAGCCCTAATAGTGAAATGGACCAAGACTTTCCTAGAAACCCTCCTTGTGTCTTTGACTAGTCCTAATAATATATAAAGGTAACAACTAGCAAGATAACACATACACTGCTCATTTACATAGCAAAAACTCTCTCATTCTCTCATTTTCTCCCTCATATGTCACGGCTCAACACCACCAACATAAATAATCCATACCAAATTTATTTATCACATTTCCAAGTATTCCTACAACATATCTAAGAAATCCTAAGGTGTTTTGAAGGCTTGGTTAAGCATTTAAAAGGGTTAAGCAAGGAAGGTTTAAAATTAGGGTTTACTTGGATTTAGGGTTTTTAAAGTGTTGGAAGCTAGGGTTTGTTTGCTAAACAAGGGTTTAGACATTTTTGTTCATCATCATACATCATATTAAGGTTACCTAAAAACCTTAATCTCTTTACATTTGTGATTTTATGCATATATGATGTTTGTATAGTAATCACTATCTAAGAAACTTATTTACTTGTAAAATGGATTTTTTACTTGTGATCATGGTTTGGTAAACTTTGTCATGTGATATATTGATGTTATGATCATGTTATAAAGCAAGTATATACACTATATGAGTGTTGGTTATATTATATAAAGTATATATAAGTAAATGGTATGAATAGTTACTTATTAAGGATTATGAACAAATGAGCATGTAGACTTATGGATCTTGGGATTCTTAGACATATTGTGGACTTGTACACTAGAGGACTATAAAAATATACAAGGTTGTGTATTGATCACATTAGAGGAATTGTAACAAGGTGACTAAACTAAAAAGTTACAAAAACAAGTTTAAAACACATTTTAACAAAAAGCTCAAATGTTTATGTTTTAATTCGAAACATAATATATTGATTTTATATGTTAATAAAATACTACATCTTATGAGGATTCCAAATATGTAAGAAACTTGAAAAACTGATTTATAACGAAGGAGATACGTAATTTACAAGTTATACGATAATAAACGCGTTTATAAAAGAAATTTTATAAAAACTTGTTACAAACCACTTCTGATATAAATGAATGATTATTTTTCTTAGATATTACATATTTTTTGGATTCCAAAACAATAAGAATCATAATTTTTCTATCAATAACGAAGGAGTTATGGATTTTTCTGCGTTTACGATAATTTAAGTTTATAAAAATAATTTTATAAACTATGAACAATAAATATCACTATTCATCTCAGATACATTTGGTAAAAGACATTAATTAGATAAAAAAATTAATTACGAAGACGTGCTCAAAAGAATCACTAAAATCGGAGTTAAAATGAATAAGATACGACATTTACGAGTTTACGATAACTAAATTTATAAAAGTGTATGAACAGTAAAAAAAATACTGTTCACCAGAGGACTTAAAATATAAAAAAGTAATATTTTGATAACTCGTCTTAATACAAAAGCGTGGACATAAGAAACGTAAAAAACGGACTTAAAACGATAAAGTTACGTCATTTATACTAAAGAGATATTTATAAACGTTTTTACTTTATAAATATTAATTCACAAATACAATTAGATGGTGATGTAGTTATATAGAATTATATGTGGTATTAGTTAATCAAAGGGCTTAGTACTTATACGACCTATATTTAATTAGGTTGCATTTGGGCTTATTTGTGATGCATTTTCACGCATTTTGTTGGGTTTATTGATTTGATGATTACAAAACTACATGTGCTTAAATGAAGACGAATGAAACAACAAGGGACTATTTCGTTTACAATAGAATTCTACAAGCTGGTGGAGAACATAAAGATTGTAGAAGATATTGATCAAGATTTAAATGATTTAGTTTCCTTGTCTATTTTAGTTAGCTTCCTTTGTAAGTCATGATCTCTCTATATAAAGATATCATAGACACATAGTTTTAGCATCCAGAAACGTGTGTGTATCATAGTGTGCTTCCAATGAGAGTCTAGACATAGAAAAACGTATGTAGACTTATAGTAGTTAGATAGTTAGTTTATTAGTTAATAGATAGTGTAGCCTCAAGGATCATTGATCCCTGTTACTGGTGGTAACCGTATTATCTTGATCAAATAATATTGGGGCTGGAATGTTTAATTGTAAAACCTTGTTAAATGTCATTGTGTTCTTTATATATTCCATTATGCTAATTTGTATCAATGATATTTATAAAACATATCCTAGATGGGCTTAAACGAATCCTAACAACTGGTATTAGAGCCACGGGGCTCTCGATCTAGGATCTTAAGGTTTTATTGGTTTTAGAGTTTTGAAGTTTCTATTTTTCAGTGTTTATAGTCAAATTCGGTAAAGTTAGGGTTTTGTATAAACCTTAATTCGATAAAAACAGAATCTATGATAAATTCGATAAAAGCAGATTGGATCTCTAATCTGCTTGATGGTATAAAGACCCTAAAGTTTTTGTTTACTGCTGCTCATTTAAGAAGGTTACAAGATTCGGTTACAATAGCAAACCCTAATTATTTTTACCAGTCGCAATGGTTTCAAATTCGGTTAGGGTATATATATGATTATATCTGCTGTTGATCTTTAAAGGGTTACTTGTGTTGAATTCTTCATAGAGCAGAAGCAACAAGATTTGAAGAAACAAGGTTATTGGTGATCGTTTCTTGATAAAAGAAGATGCAACAGATGGTGTGACAAGAAAAGGTTCATGTTTTGTTATCTAGATCATGTGATTATATTGAAATAATAGGTTGTCATCAAGGGGTTCTTGGATAGAAGAAGAAGCAGCAGGTATCACAAAAGGTTTGCAGGTT
Source organism: Tanacetum coccineum (assembly GCA_026074375.1). NCBI lineage: Eukaryota > Viridiplantae > Streptophyta > Magnoliopsida > Asterales > Asteraceae > Tanacetum > Tanacetum coccineum. The sequence continues at coordinate 16,921 of BQNB010116001.1, forward strand.
TAAGATGTTGCGCATTACATAAACCCTACTGGTTAGAGATTTCATTCACCTTCGTTGCTTATTTTGTAATCGTATATGATGCTATATTATTGTTGTTGTCTGGCTTGGTGATGACTGGTATGATCGTGGATTGGTTTACCCTAAAATGGTGAGTCCTTTTCATAAATTAATATTGCTTTGGTGTTTGTGTTTGAAGAAGAAGTTTGGCTTATGACTCACATGTTTTTGGATTGGATCTGATAAGGTATAATGAAACCATAATGCTAAGAATGATTGGTTTATTTTTGGGATTTTTGTTTGTTCCCATGAATAACTTCTTAATGCTGTTATTACTTCATGAGTATTAAAACTGTTAGATTTCAAACATAAGATTAATGCTGCTTAAAGCAGTTAGTGGTTTGTTACTACTGCTAAGGTTGGAAGCAGTTAATATTGTTAGCGTTCATGAAGATAATACTACTAAGGCTTAGTATTACTACTGCTAGTTTGTGCAACAGTAGTAAGTTCAATATTAATGTTGCCAAGGTGATTTAGTGCTGGCCAAATTATAAATGTTGCTATTTCTACTCCTAGCATAAGACAGTTACTAATGTTAGGCTTTTTGGTAGTAGTTATTTATTTCACACATCTCTCTTTCTGTTTTTGAACTCACTACATCTCTCATTTCTTTTTCTCACTTAAACATTCTGTCTGTTTTTGTTTTCTCTCAAGTCTCACAGAAATAATTATATCAGCAGTAGTAATTATACATACCAGTAGTAAGTTAGTCTAACAATACTAACTTAAATTGCATCATTAGCTGCTGTTCCATTCCATTCCAAGCATCATCATCTGTGCATAATCCGCTCCATTTTAACACAATTAACCTCCCCTCAATCAATACTTCAGAGGTGAAGCATTCCTATACTTGCAATCAGATTTTGAAATCTGCCAACTGCAAAATGCTTTTGTGAGCAATAACTGCAACTTCTGATCTGTTGTGGAATCTTGATCATTTGAATAAGCTTCTTCTCATTTGAATCTCTGATGAAGTGATGTCTAATCTCAATATGCTTAGTCTTTGAGTGAAACACTGGATTCTTAACTATGCAGATGGTGCTTTCATTGTCAATGAAAATCTTGGTATTCATGAAGTTGTAACCATAATCTAGCATTTGATTTTGAATCCAAAACACTTGTCCACAACAACTAGTAGCAGCTACATACTCCACTTCAGTAGTAGAGTTGTCAACTATAGTTTGCTTCTTGCATTGCATGAATTAACCCATGCTTCCAAAGAAAAAAAAATTGACACCTCTTGTTGTGGATTTCCTGTTAAACTGCACCATAGTCATCTATCAGTATAAGATTCTAAGTCAAATGGTGAGTCCTTAGGATACCAAAGGCCCAATTTAGGTTGACCTTTCAAGTATCTAAAGATTCTTTTCACAGCATGAAGATGTGAAACTTTAGGTGTGACTTGAAATCTTGCACAAGCACATACAACAAACATTATATCAGGCCTTGAAGCTGTTAGGTACATCAATGATCCAATCATTGATCTATATAAGTGAACATCAACATCTTCAGCTTCTGCATCCTTGAGCAATGGCTTTGAAGTTTCCATAGGTGTACTTGCTGTCTTCACAGTTGAAAAACCAAACTTCTTCAAGATTTCATCCACATACTTGTCTTGACTAATGAAAATCCCATCATCTTTCTGAGTCACTTGCAGTCCTAAGAAGAATGTGAGCTCTCCCATAGAACTCATCTGGAACTTCTTATGCATCATCTTTTCAAACTCAGTACACATCTCATTCCTTGTAGACCCAAAAATGATATCATCTACATATACTTGTACTAGTAGAATATCACCTTTGACTCTTTTAATGAACAAAATTCTAATCTATCTGGCCTCTCTGAGTCGCATTGTTATATAATAGGTAGATAAAGTCTCAAACCAAGGCCCTTTAGGAGCTTGATGTAGACCATATAATGCCTTTTCTACCTTATAAACTATGTCAGGGAATGCACTCTTCACATCCATTTGGTACACAACGAAGTCTTTGAATGAGGCATAGGCTAAGAACAGCCTAATTGCTTCAATCCTAGCAACTAGAGCAAAAACCTCATCATAATTTATTCATTCTTCTTGAGTGTAACCCTGTGCAACCAGCCTTGCCTTTTTTCTAATCACAATACATCTCTTATCTTTCTTGTTCATGTATACCCATTTTGTTCCAATGGCCCTCTTGCCATATGGTAAATAAACCAAAGTCCAAACCTTCTGTAATTTAAATTGTAGAAGCTCATCCTGCATTGCTTCTATCCAGCTTGGATCTGTCAAAGCTTGAATCACCTTCTTGGGTTCTACTTGTGATAGAAAACAAGCAAATAGACAAGTATGAAGGTCTTCATGAGTTTTCCCTTCATAAACAACACTAATAAACCCTTGTTCATTTGAAGTCTTTGTCATTCTCCTTGTTAGTACACCAGACTGCACATCTCCAATCATATGATCAAGTGAATGATCTTTATGGATTCTTGTATTTGGAGTAGAAGGAACTGGATATGTAGTAGTGATGTTGCTCATATCCACTTCTATTTCATCACCAAAGAAATCAACATGTGTGGCTTCAAGTGTAGCATTATCTCCCAAAGAAAACACGTCTGGTTCAGTTTGAGAGCTATTTTACCTAGCAGTAGTAACTATTGGACTAACAGTATTAATATTTAGACTACTAGTAGTAATATTTGTACTGACAGTATTAATACTTGGCCCAGCAGTATTAATATCTTGAGTACTATTTTTAGGCCTCTCTTGATTATCAATTCCACTTTCTTTTCGTATACCATCATCCTTCTTTCCAGCATCACTAGAAGGTTGTGGTTCATCATTACTAGCATTCTTTGAAGAAGAATCAAATAGTAAACCATCTTTCCATAGTGGCATCAAAATGTAGTCTTGGCTAGATCCTGTCTCCTTGCTAGAATGACCTGCACTAATACTTTCTTTTGTACCTACAAGATCATTAGAGTTTGAACCTACAACAACTGGCACATAATTCATTGATTTTTTTAGAACATCAATATCAAACAGCCACTTTGGTCCATCACCTGCAATAATAGGCTTATCCTCCAAGAACCTAATATGTAAGTTTTCTTTTACTATCCTAGTTCTAATGTTGGATACCCTAAAAGCCTTACTATTCATTGAGTATCCAACAAAGAACCCTTCATCGGACTTTCCATCAAACTTGCCTAAATAATCTAAGGTATTAAGAATGGTAACATGACACCCAAATGGTCGCATGAACCTTAGACTGTAACTCCTTGACAAAGCTTAGACTGTGAGGTTAACAGAACAAAACATCCAGTGTCAGTAAAAAGAACACTGTTCTTTTTGTCACACATATGTGAAACACTAAAAAGGTTAAACTGTAACTCCTTGACAAAGTACACATCCTCAAAATCAAGCTTACCAGTTTTAAGAGTTCTTTTACCAGTAATTTTCCCTCCTTTGGCTCCTCCCCCAAAGGTAACATATCCTTTATTAAATTCCTTGAAGTTTAAGAGATAGGACATGTTCCCTGTCATGTACCTTGAGCATCCACTGTTAACATAGTGTTAGCCTCAAAATATTGAGTCGAACATGAAGTTCGTCCATTATGAATGTTAGTCTCGGTCAATCAATTAGTTAATGTTGTAATAGGAAAGTATCGGGAATCGGGCTCGATAGTTAATCTAATATTGTATATGTTTCAGGTTTAATCCCAAGCAAAACCTGAGCCCGGGTCCTAGTCAAATATCTCGAACGTCACTTAAACGTGATGGGGTATATATATATGTTTTCCACTTGGAAAAGATAACTAACCCTTTTCATTTCTAAGATATTTTTCCTAATAATATCTTTTCTCTCAACTCTCTCTCTTCTTTCTCTCTTTAGAAATCAACTCTTTCTATTTTCTAGTTCGATTCGTGGTTGTTATATGAAGTGGAAGTGATAATCGGGATCCTACAATTGGTATCAGAGCAAAGGGTAGATTCGTGGTTGATTATTGTGGTTAATAAGCTCAAATTCGTGGCTTATTTTGTGTTCAAAATACCCACGGCTCAAAAAAAAAATTTGGGCTTAATTGGTTGGTTAATCTTGGTGTTTTTCTTGTTATACATGTAAAGGAAGTTGTATTGGTGCTATTACAAGAGATTCACAAGGCTCTAGTTCAAAATCAAAGCTTATAAGGTTCGGATTTTTTTGTGTTCTTCGTGGAGAGTTGCTTCATATTGGAAGATTCACAAAGATATACGAGTTAATGTGTGTTTAATCGTCATATACACACTTAATATTGTATGTTGTAGTTTAGTTTCGTGGCTAGAAAGATCATAAGGCTTAATTTTGCTTAATTCGTCCAAGTGTTCTTCGTGGAGGTTTGCTTATTTTATTATTATCTAAGTGGCAGTTTGATAAAAGAGGGGACAAGATCCACGTTTTTAGGAAAAAGGTACAAGGCGGTTTGACCAAGTCAAAGGCGAGTTGAGTTAAAT
>BQNB010116002.1:0-14260 GCA_026074375.1 Tanacetum coccineum
TAAGCTAATTTTGATGAGGAAGTGAGGCTTGCAAGGGAAAAAGATAAAGCTAATGTTGCCTTAATTGAAGAATGGAATGATATTTAGGAAAAGATTGAGGCTGATTAATTATTAGCTAAAAGACTGCAAGCAAGAGAACAAGAAAGGGCTAAATTGTTTCAACAACTCTTAGAGAAAAGAAGAAATTTCTTTGCAGCTAAAAGAGTAGAGGAAAAGAGGAACAAACCACCTACCGAAGCTCAACAAAGAAGTATCATGACTACTTATCTAAAAAACATGGCAGGTTGGAAGCCCAAATATTTGAAGAACAAGTCCTTTGCCAATGTTCAAGAATTATTTGAGAAAGCTATGAAAAGGGTAAATACATTTGTAGACATGGATATAGAATTGGTAGAAGGCAGTGAGACAAGAAAAGAAGAAAGTTTAAAAAGAGCAGGTGATGAGCTAGAACAAGAGAATGCAAAGAAGCAGAAGGTGGATAATGATCAAGAAACAACTGAGCTTCAAAGTATGATAGAAGTCATTCCTGATGAAGAGGAAGTAGCAGTTGATGCTATACCTTTAGCTACTAAGCCTCCAAGCATTGTTGATTGGAAGATCATTAAAGAAGGAAAGATTGGCTACTATCAAATCATAAGAGCTGATGGAAATTTAAAGAGGTACTCATCAATGATTCAGATGCTTAAAAGTTGTGATAGGGAAGATTTGGAAACTATGTGGAAATTAGTAAAAGCAAAGCATGGATATACAAGACCAAAAGAGGGATATGAGAGAGTACTGTAGGGTGATCTAAAGACCATGTTTGAGCATAATATAGAAGATACAGTATGGAGGAATCTACTTGGAAACAAAGTGTTGATTTAGAAATTATTTAATTCCTATGGAGTACACTTTATGAGGTTTTAAGACATGCATATCTTTATGTTGGTTGAGAAGAGATATCCCTTTACACCAGCAACATTTACACAGATGGTGAATAGGAAGCTTCAAACTAATCATTGCAATGAACTGTGTTATCAGCTCCTTAAGCTTATCACAAAGCAGCTCAAGAAATAGTGAAGTGTTTAGAAGCATCCTCCTGGTGATTATGAAGCTTTTAATGAAGAAACTTGATGATTTTGAAGATAAATATCAAGTTTAGGGGAGGATTGTTGGGATTAAAAGCCTTCTTGAAGCTAATGTTCTTAAGGTATTAGTTACTGCTGCTAAGCATAAATTAGTACTGTTAGTAATCTTAATGAAAAATATGCTAAGTAGTTAGTACTTCTAGTTACTACTGCTAGTGTATATTACTACTACTAGTTACTACTGCTAGTAATATTACTACTGCTAGAGTAAAGTTAGTACTGCTGGTGAAGATTGAAGAAAACTTTCTAAGTAGTTAATGCTGCTTGTACACAATTAGTGCTACTGGTATAAAAGTTACAACTATTGGTGTTGAAAGTTAATGTTGGTGTGAAAGTTACAACTGCTTAAAGATTACAATTGCTGGAAGAGTTTATGTGTGACAGAGAAGAGATCAAAGACTTATCAGAGAAAAGATAAAGATTGCTTATGTGATAAGTATGAGATATTTTTGTAAAAGATACGTATAAGTTATTTGTTTAGAAGATCATGATAACTTAGAAAAATATTGTAAGCCGGTTAGGACTCCTTGGTGTATAAAAGGAGGTCCTAGGGCATAGAGTTAGATATCTAGAAATCGTTTTGTTTTGATATAGATATAGCTTCAAGGTTTTGTAACCCTAACACTATTAAGAGTGTTCGTATTATATTGAGGCTGAAAGTTTGATAAACTATTTTTGTTATTAATCTTATTCATTACTGTTTCATTGAAATTCTTTTAGATAATGAACTGCTGATTCTGCCATAGTCTTTGATCTTTCATAATCAAAGTTTGCTCATAGTTTGATCATTGAATTTATTCAATACAACTTAGCCTTATATAAACTGAGCAAGATCTATTCTATTGGGATCAACACAAAGTGTTTTGGATTAAGGTTTAAGACCTTGGAAAAAGTCATAAAGACGTACGGGTCATGCTGAATTTTTAAAAGAAATTTATACTTAGAAACTTTGCTTAGAAGAGGTAAGATTTTCAAGATTTTAATAATAAATAGTTATTTCACTTGAGAATTTAATGCAAGACGAAAGATGTAATTTCTTGAAACCTTTTTCTTAAACATTTTATATTTATAATCGTTGTGTCAATTTTAATTAAGGAAATGGAAGATGATTCTTATGGAAAGTTTAGTGTCGAGGTAAAAGCTATGGGTCAATGGGAATATTTTAATGACGAGACGTTTTTACCCCGTTACCTGATCATAAGTCGAAAAATAATAATAAAATCTTATTTATTTATTATAAATGTATCATGTATATATATATATTATATATTTATATATATTATATTGTATTAAATACGGAAATGTGGTTATTTATTTCTGCAGCTTTAGGCGTTTTACTCATTTCTTTTCGTTAGCTTTCCGCGGATCTTTGTGGTCGATTATATCGTTCAACTGATTTAAGGTGTTTGGTTATATTGAATTAATGTCGCACTTGGCCCCAAGTGTTTTTGAGTCGTTTTCGCTTAATATAACGTACAACCTTAATATGAGATAAATGTTTGATATATGAGAGAAAGTCTTGGTAATACATACATGTTTTTTTAATGAGTTACCGGTATGAGAAAACGAGTTTGAATGCTAGAATTTGCACTGTGTATTTTGGGCTGAACTGAGGATTTTGCATGAGAAAGATGAACACTATTACAATCAGATAATTTAGTACGCGTATTGCTATAGTGAGTATATATTAGTTCGAGTGCGGTATCATGTGTTCTCGGTTACTCTTTGGACGACTTCTATATCTGATGATAGAGTTACCCTTATAGTCCCTTATAATATGTTTGAGATGTGGTGTTTTGCATTGGTAGTTGACTGAGTGGCAAGGTGAGTTGCTCTGTAGCTCCCACTTTTGTACCTATTTTCCAGTGAGGGATAGGGTATACTCAGATGTGTTTGGATAGGCAGTGGTATGTAGTGAAGCTGTGCGAAATGTTGGATTGGTTTTTATGCGACGAAAGAGCTGAGGTATGCCCTGAGTTGGAGGCTTAGCCCTAGTAGTTCGAATAGGTGTATGTTGATGGCTGATTGTATTGCATTATTTTTGAATTGGCTTAGTTTGTGATGCTCTTACGACAGTGTTGTGAGATTAGTGTAGATCGGATGGTCTATTGCCTACCCAGTATTTGTGAGATTATTATAGATCCGTGGATGGGTGGATCGCGTACCCTAGTTTTGCTGTGGTGGTCCTGCCCTAATTTTAGTGCTCCAGCTAGTAGGCCTTTAGGTGCGTAAGTGACATATGTGTATGATTAGCGGTGATGCTAAGTTGCTTGCCATATATTCTACCTGTCATATGCACTTATTGTCCACTGTTGAAATCAATGGGCACAACTTTTGGGTTAAGGTCAACCTACGAGTCACCAACATATATTGTTGACGTTTACTGGTGTTATCATTTTCAGGTGTGCGAATGCATTATATAAAAAGGTATTGTTAAGCGTGGTTGGTTGAAGAGCAAAGATGTACCCAAGGGAATGGGTCGAGATGGGTTTGTTATTCACTTTTGTCATGTCTTAACGTGTAAGATTCATGTACCCAAGTCTTATTCAATTGTAATTGTAAGTGTATGATCTTGTTTCTGTGCGATGAATTGGTATCGTCCCATCCCGTGTTTTCGCCACTGACAGGTGGTGACATATTGGTAGTCAGAGCCAAGGTTATAAAAGAATGCATGGTGGTTTATAGAAAATAAAATAAAAGCGCAAACTATAACGAAGTGAAGTTCATTTTTGTGTGTAAACTTAAACATGGCGGAAAGTCAAAATAAACCCAAGCAGTTCATGATATTTTTCTTAAATTGTGCATAACCTGATCAACTATGCTTAATTCAGGAAGGACTATGAAATGATAGGGTTAGTTTCCTAAAGTTATGTTAGAGGAGTGAAGGGAAGTGTGAGTAATGTGACCACCTGGAAATGATAGGATGTAAAGTGTTGAGAACACTTGTGAGTGTTGAGATTGAGATTATGTTAATTTTAGGATTACCATGCTGCCTTAGTAGTAGTAGTGTGCGATGCCTCGAGAGTGTAAGTAAAAAAAATTGTCACGGATAGCGATGATTGACTGATTGATTGATGTTGGCCATGCTTGCCTTAGTGTAGTGCGTATTGCCTTGAAAATTTTTGTGGATAGTCGCAGGTAGTGACCTGATTTAAGAATATGCTTTTTTGGATTATGTGTTTTATGTGTTGACCAGTTGTGCCCGTTCGGTATCGAACCTGGTCGGTGATTTTTCATTGTTCGTATTCTTCCCGATATATTTAATATATATCTAAGGATATATATATGTATATATACGGTTACGAACGTCTAATTTCAAACGCTATAATGATTTATATATGTAAGCATAATGATGTTGATAATTTGGATAAAAATATTTTATACTTATACCCCTTTATCGTGTTATCACAAGATGTCTACCCTAGTATTTGTTGACCCAGAGAGTTCCACCCAGGCTGACGAAGCTTAGAGCTCCCAAGTGCCTGTACCATTTCCTAAGGATCCTTACGAGGCCATTAGGCAGGTTATTTAGATGGGACGGACACCGAGTCTGAGCCTTTCGAGGACCCCATTGATACTGAGACACCTGATTCACCCCTCTTTGTAGCACCACCTACATCACTACCTAAGAGTACTCCACCCACTTTGGTTCCCTTTCCACAGGCTACAGTATGTATATCTTCTAGACCATCTTCACTTTCCACTTTCCACTCTTCCCTACATTCCCAAGTTTTCCTCTTGTCTTATACTTTTACTTAACTATTTTATTTCTCAAAACTAGATTTCACCATACATATACCCCGCCTACCTATCCTACACCATCACAGCCGTACTCGCGATTACCATACTTATAACATGTTAGACTATAGTCGCCTCACAAGCATGTGCCTACCAATGTCCCTCTCATATCATCGCCCCGCCTCCGTACTAAGTATCTGTTGACTGTTACTACTTTACTTTCTCAACTCTCCTAAAAACCACTCATAGTCTCTCTCCGTCCATCCTGTACAAGTGATCCTCACCTGATCGATCCTCTTTCGCCCTAACAATATCACGCCCCTCATCTCCCATTCAGTATCAGCCCTACCCTAATATATCGCCTTCAACCTCACCCTATCACCCCCGTCATATACAACTGCCTACGTTGTCAACTACCACATATCATAGAACCACAAAGAAAAATATTAAAACCCCATATATAGAGACTCGCTAGAGAACTAGAGATACATAGATAACCCAAACCTTCCCAAACCCCCCATACGCCCTCCTTCAACAACCCATACTGCTCCCAAATTACGCATGCTATACCACTCTGCAAAATCTCAATATACATGCGCAACATACACAACTCACGATACTCCATCACTCATACACGCTCTAACACCTCACTATACATACCCCGTATCTCATCTGCGTAACTCTCCCGAAGTTATCTCGGTTCTCCAGATAGATCTGACGCAGTGCCCTAATATCCATCCCATTTATCGGCTTCCCTCACTACACTCGCTTCACTGACTATACAATACAGATATATCATCATCATTCTTCCCAATAAACCTGTGTCCCTGATTATCACCAATCATCCAGTCATACCTCACCACTAACCCCTGACTGTATATCCCTCCACATGACGCTCGCTAACCTTTTCAGTCTCTGTTTTATAGACAAGTCTTGCCACTGTCGCATGCCCCACAATCACCCCACCCACCCCTCAACCCCCATAAAAATATGTAATAAACTCATAGATCCCCACTACTATTCACAACGTATCAATACTTACTGAAGTGCACACTTAGTCAACACCTGTCTCCCGTCAGTCCCGAGCTCATATGTCGCCACGCGCCGTCATATATACCCGTACCCGCTCTGACTCCTCAACCTATCTGTGAGACTTATAGAAAGTTACCATGCCCTCTACGCCCCCCCCCCCCCTCCCCCTCCCCATTCCCATGATACATTGTCACACTGTGGCTGGCCTCCTTCACCCGCCCAAATTAGACTTAAATAAACTCTGACTGTACCAAATGTCCCCTATACAACAACCCACACCCCCTAGACCTCTTCCACTCCCCATCCCTCTCCCCTAACCCATTCCCCGCACACCACGCCCTCTACCACCCGCCCTCCAGAGATCCAGCTTGCCGTTAAGACACTTGAACTTCCAGTGACATTCTTCTGTGTCACTATCTCTCTACTCATTCTCTTGTAATAGCCTGTACAAGATAGAGATAGAAACCTTGACACTCTTAGGCGGTCACTACTCCGCAAATACGATCACGTGCCAGTCTCCTCGCTGATATAGTACACCCGCTACCAGCCAAGACTAAGGGATTATGCACCATGAGTGCAGGGTAGCTCCTCTGAAGCGAGCCCCTATCCGCGTGGTGCGTGTATACCCATGCGCGCCATACCTCACCCCATACCACACACTCATACATATACTATCGATGGAGCGCTCGCTCACAACCTACCCAGCACACTGTGATCCGTCGGAATCAAGCCACTGCGTATCATGTCATGTCGACGCTGTCACTCCTCTCTCCCTGAAACTCTAGCGTTGTGTCGTTCTCGGCTCCAGGGCCAAGCCTCCTAGTGCTCATCCTCTCCCGTCTATTTGACCTCACAAGGTCCCGGGTTGAAGACGGCAGCACCTGCTCACGACCACACTGTCGTCCTCCCTGCTAGGGTCGCACCGCGTAGTTAGAGCTGACTCTATGAGAACTCCGCATACCGTACATTGATCTACGCATAAACTCCACCTACATATAACACACCCACCACCCTATCTGTGAAAATAGTAAAGATTTCCGTGCGAGATGTTAGCCCCTAGCCCACGTCGACTCTGTCGAGCAACTTTAATGCAACCCATATAGTGATATGCATGGAGAGAACCAAGATTTACGGTTACAGCTTGCTGAGGAGCGCGTGCATAAGCGATGAGAGTTGGTGTGAGGTATGTTGATAGTATAGGAAAGGCCCTCTGAGACCCGCGGAGACTGCAAGAATTCGTAACGGTCGAGACTCTCGACATCAGACCGAAACCTGTTTTGAACTACTCCGCCAAATAGCTATTCTCCACACGCAAACCTCCACCCCCCCCGGTGCGTGACTGGCTCTCTCTCGGTATAGCAGCGTCTGCTTACGATTATAGAAGACGTTTCTTTCTCTGAGTTGTATTGGGCTGTTATGTAAAAGAATATCATTTTAGTTTATCTTAGAGGTGATTTCTTCTTGATAAAATGTCGCTATGTATCTCGAGATTCTGTTGAAGGGTTCTATCATTGTGTTAGCTTCCACATTGTGTTAGTCAGAGATGCGCAGGTTATTCTTGTGTTATTTATAGATCGAAGCTTATGCTGCGAGTCCGATTACCCTTGAGTACTTAGTTTTGCATAGAGTATGCCGCCGCGATATGTCGGCGTGAATAGCGCGTGGAATCATGTTCAACGGATACTCCCACCTCCCTGTTTCTCCTGGCCTTCGGATTTCTACCGTGCGTTATCGTCGTTCCGTTGAATGTATCCCACCTACCTCGCACTCACGCCAGATGTGTGACACTCGAACTCCCGCTCGTAGAGAGCTAGCTCACGATGGTTCTGATATCTCTCCGACTCTGTCTTGTATGGAGACGCGTATAGTAAAGGAAGCGCGTAACAATATGGAGGTTAATAGAGCGCGTGTGAATATGTTACGCGCTCGGGCGCATGCTAAACAACCCAACCGTTCTTCCACCGTCGACCTTCGGTACACTATAACCAAGACGTCCAGCACCCCTCCCCTCCCCACCCTAGTGTCATGTTACCCGTTGTGAACCCCTAACACTCACCCACCCTCCCCTCCTCCCACCCGCGCTCCCCCCGCCCCCCGCTATGATTAATTGAGCCGTGAATCCCTGATCTATTACGGTTTGTTGTTGTGTCGCGTTGTCGTAAGCTGTTTGAAAGAGGTATCTGACTCCCAAGGTGTGGACATTGTCGAGATTTTTAGACTATCCTTTGTTTTTTTGAGTAAGGATTGATTTTGAAAACAGTTTAAAGGCGTTTTATAATGATGTAGGTTTTAGTTTTGGAACGGCCCTCCTTCCATGGTAAGGTCAGAGCCAGGTAGGGATTTGTTTGATCCAAGAAACAGTTTACTTTGGGGTATTTTAAGTAAGTAAGTATTAGTTAGAGCGTGAGTCGTATTTGTGTAGGAGTTATACACTATAGGGTTCGTCCCGTGGTTGGATAACAGAATATTTAAGCAAATCAATGCCACATTCTCGATTGATTTGTCGGTTGGCATCGAGGACTGGCGGGATCTGTTCCTGACACCCGACTGAGACAGTGTGACCTAAGTGTGAGAAAATGTCTGATGATTCGGTGAAGATGGATTAGTGTATGAGGGTTATCGATGTTGTAATGATATGGATTGACCATGAGAAAGTGTATAGTTTAGACTATGGAAAGACTTAGTCTTTAGAGGGATCGTAAGAAACCTCGCTTGAAAAGACTAAATCCTAGTGATTGATGTGATTCTTTGAGGAATGGAATTTCCTGTCAGTGTTGTGAATTGATGAATTGAGTTGAATTTCGGGGCAAAATTCCTTTAAGGGGGTGAGACTGTGATAACCGATAAAATTTCCAGGGTTAAGTATTATAAAAAAATTATAGTTTTGTATTTTAAAGTCTTTCGATCTTGTCAGTTTTCTTGATGAAAGCTGAAAAGTTGACTTCTGTTGACTATTTTGCGTAAAAGCGGTTTTGGTTTAACTGGGAGTTTGATGAAGTTTTGAGTTCGTAAATGAATCACTTTTGATTAATTTTTTGTTTTAGAGTGGTTTTGAGGTTTTCAGTGCTTTCCGGGAAGTTTTCCCGCGCGTTTAAGCAAAAAATGTCACGACAGCGCTACTGCCCAACGACAATTTATTCGATTGTCTTCTCTCAGAGTGTGGAGGAGTTTTATGAGTTGGAATATGTTTATGGGTTTACTTATTTTAATAATTCATAATGATATGATAAACGTGGTTTATAAACGTAAATGTGAGTGTTGTGATTTAAAATGTTTATCAGAAAAACATAAACCGGTTGTTTTTGTGAATATTCGTAAAAGACTGTATCGTAAGTAAAAAGGTGAAATTTTTCCGTTGGAATATAATGTTGTTAAGCCTTATTTTGTCGATTGAGTGTTTAAATGGATGAAGCGAGGTTATTCGGTTGAGTTTTGTCAAAAATTCATGTTTTCAGTACGAAGTCGGCTGATAATGGCTCAAAAATGGATTTTTGTAACAATTTAATGTGATAAGTGTTCGTTTTTACTTTGGTGAATAACTAGTTTGTGGAAAAATGTAGGTTTTTTTAAACGACAGGTGAAATGATAATTAAGTTTGGTTGATGTTTTAAATAGATGAAAATTGAGTTTTAAGTGATCCCGACACAAAAGGAAGACTCGAGACCCTCCCTGGGATCCAATCGGTCAAAAGAAGTCAAGAGGAGACCAAATGGCTGTTTTTAAGCTAGCATGTTTTGCATAGTACCCTTTTTATTCCACCACCTCAAACATTTTTGGTTCATGCACCATTTTAAAAATCAAAAACACAAAAAAATCTCTCCCTCTCTCTCTATATTCAAACGAACCCAAGGAAGAAGAAAAACAAAGATTTTGAAGATTTTCACAAGATCACGGGTTAATTATAGTTAGTAGACGCGGGGGGTTATGGTTATTAAAAGTGTAACAAATTTTTTCCCTTTCCGTAAAATCGAACCAAGGTACATCCTAATTGTACGTTTCTAAATACTTTGTTAAAAGTTGTACTTTTGTGGTTATTAAGGTGTTAATATGCTAGTTGTACAAGTTGATCGTCGTAAAAAAGTGCGAATATTGGAAAGTGAAGAGTAATAGGTAATAAAGGGTGGTTGTTTGTGCGTCGGCTAAAAAGGAAAGAAAGAAAAGGAGTTTTTAAATAAAATGGTTGTTGTGGTAATTTTTCATTTTATGAAAATGCTTAAAGGGATATTTTCAAGGTTTTGTGACTTATTTATAGCTAGGTTATAGCTTAATTTGGTATGGTATGTTTTCGGCTTGGGCTATGGCCCAAATAAGGGTCGTTTGTTTATTGCTGACGTCGGCTGCGCCATGGGTGGGCTTGACACAGTGTGTTTGCTTATGGGACTGGAAATGGATTTGAATATTTGATTTGGTTAATGGATTGAATAATGGGTTTGGTTTTTCTTGGTTATTGGTTATTGGGTTCGACTTATTTTGAGCTTATGATTTTCGGCTTATTTTTATATAAGCTTATAGCTTATTGATTTTTGGCTTATTTTTATAAGCTTATAGTTGGCTTATACTAAAAGCTTATGGCTTATTGATTGGTTTCGACTTATATTAAAATATTATAAGCTTATAGCTTATATTTGATTCGGCTTAATGGGCTTAAGGTCCATTGGGTTTGGTTATATTTTTGGACTTATGTAAAGAGATATGAACTAAAGTTTTGTATCGGGCTAATTACTTAAAGATCGTAATGGGCCATAAGACCCAAATAACCAGCGTGTGTGTAAACTGAATATTGTTGTCATTGCTGATGATCGGGTTTAATAAAGACTTGAAATGGGCCATAAGACCCAATAGCAAGGTATAAGTATATATATTATACTATAGTATAAGTTGGAAGTATGTTATTTTTGAAGATAATAATCAACCATCACACCACTTAAAACGTTAAGGGTGACCGTACAACGCGCATCTGACCTCTATGCATCAAACCCGAAAAGCTGTTTTGGCAATAAATGTCTAGTGAACATTAATGGACTAGGTCGTGTCTTCGGACGTTGTTGCATTTGCTTGTGTTGATATTGAGAATGGCGGCTAGACGCCCTTTTCTTGAGGTGAGTTCTTGTTAGCCCCACTTTGTTAGTGGCAAAATGTTACGATATTTCATCTATATGAACACATTATGTTTGTGATGACAAAACATTTACTTGTAATACGTAAAGTAAAGTGCGCCAAAATTACTTGTAAACACAAATCATCAATGCAATAACGTATTCATGAAACATCTTCGACAGGATCTCAAGTATGCATCAAGACAGACATTGGTTTACACCCGACGTAAATCACATAAGGTATGTACAAACAATATTAAACTTGTAGGATGATCAAAGAAATAAGTTTTTGTCTTAAACTTTATATTTTTATAAATACAACAAAACTATTTCTCAAAAAATATTTAGGCAAATTATTTTTAAATTATAAAGAAATATTTTATTTGGTAATTATTTTGAATTTCAAAATCTGGTCATTTCCCCCCTAAAATAAGTGTCACTTTCACCAGACAAGTTTGTCACCACAAAAAGACAAAAACAGGAGCGTCTGTCGGGGCGGTCCCTTAATTCGGTCGGCGGCCCCCTTATATATCTGGGACCGCCGTTTCCTGACAGGCTGTTTTTCAGCTCCTATAAATAGTGGGTCACCTCCAACTATTTTCACAACCCTTTTGTACGATTTTCTTTCAGTTCTTTCTCTCTCTAGATCTCACTAAATCTCTCTAAATCTTTGATCATTCAACTTGGTTAATCTTGTTTAAATGTGATCAAATCTTCTATCCTTTCCTCCTTTCCTCAAGTGCAAGAGAAGAACTTCGGTCATCTTCAAGATCCAAAGTTATGTAGTCTAGTTAGTCCATTTGTAACATTTGTTACATATAGATCGAGTCCATGTCTTCCAATCTTTAGTAGTGTGTAGATCCAAATGATGTATATATTTGGATGGGTTGATTGTGGGTTGGTTAGTATTTTAGGCCTTAAAATACATTGGTGAAGTGGTAGATTGGTTCTAGCTAAGATTAGGACTCGACATCTAGCTTAGTGTCGGAAAATAATGTAAGCATTGGTATAAGGTTTTCTCCGCCGAAAGGGAGCTTGTTGATTAGTGAAGTAACTCTCGAGTTGGATACTCGAGGAGTAGAGTAGGGCGAAGAGGAGCTTCGTGACCGAACCACTATAAATCATCGTGTCGGTTTGCATTTTCTTTTACCCTTCGCTTTACTTATTTATTTACATTTATCGCTTTACTTTTATACTTGCATTGTGCTCATGATTATGTGAATGGTTGTGTATATCCTGTTAGTTAAAGTTGTGTAGCTCTTTGTGCTAAATATTTTGAGTGTGGTTATATTGTTAGAATATGCTTTAGCTATTGTAAACCTATGATCGACACTTCTCATATTGCGTCAAACTTGATTGGTGATTTGATACAAAAGATCTAGTCCAAAAACCTCTTCTGGAGGCGGTCCCATAAATCAGGCGGCCCCTTGATATACTTGGCGGCCCCCATATATATATGGGACCGCCGGTAGAAGAGTGATGTAATCCTTGATCTTAAAGTTTTTTTAATGAAAACGTATTCACCCCCCTCTACGGTTTCCATAATTGGTATCAGAGCCACGTCGCTTTAGTTTTCAAAACAAATGGTTTTTAAAATAGAGTACGATCCATGTATCAAATTACCCATGAAGGGGGATTAAATATGAAAAGTGTTTTGTTGTTTGATTCGTACTAGTTTTGTTATTAAATATACTTCGTATACTAGCTTGAAGGAAATTTTTCTCAAAAGAACTTGGAAGTGTTAACTTATGTTTGTCTAAGTCGTAAGAGTAGAAATAATGTCTAAAACACGTATTTCATGTGCTGAAACAACTTTCTGAAGTCCTACGTCCCTACATTAAGTCACCAAATGATTTTATACTAAAAACGTGTTTTTGGGTCTCTGGTGGCGGTCCCATAAATGCTAGGGCGGCCCCCAAATATATCTGGGGGCCGTCACCTTTATGGGGGCCGTCTGTCTGTTTTAGCAGAATTTGGCAAACTTTGAAAAATCATATAAAATTAACCGTAAGTCCGTAGAAGTCGTGTCACCCGCCATTTCGAAGATAATTGAGTCTACTTTCATTTAAAAATACTTTCAAGTATTCATTCTAAACTTAAATAAGTCAGAAATGAAAAATACTACATAGTGGTCAAAACTTTGAGTTTCGTTTTAACGTAAAACTTGTATTTTACATTTTCCTTTGAGTCGGGCATTTCTAATTGATATATCTTTGAAAAATAGTGTATTTGTCCTTTTAAAATATTGATCTTAATTAATTTTTAAAATGGGGAGGAACTATTTTATTTTCAAATCAAATCAAGCTAAGTATACATCGTTATATCTAATACACAAAACAACGACGAATATCCTTATGTGTATGCTAGATGATTATGTGTGTTTACTTTTGTTTCAACTTGGTTAATAGATATTAATAAGTAATCATTACTATTTGTAATTGAGCTAATTATATATCTAAACACATGTGCCATGTATGTTATTTGTATGTTACTAGTTTTCGGATTATGCCTAATAGAAATTACGCTAGATTTCTTGCGTTAAGTTGCAAAATTGTTTGTGCATTGCATATAGGCATAGATCACTATATTTACAAGTGTTACATAAACATCTTGTAGATCATTTTGAGTGTAGTAACCCACTTAGGAATGAGAGATTAATAGTTTGTCAAGTGTGTGGAAAAATAATGTCCTAAGATCATATATTAAAACCCGTCACTAAAATATTTCCAACACATCAACTCTCTTCCAACAAGATGTCTAAATCTTTTCATCATCTTGCGGTGTTTGACCTTAGGTTGGCTAAACAAAATAAAAGATTGTATTAATACATTGGTAATTAAGTTAAAGAAATTGTATTTTTAAACTTTGCTTGTGCTTGCATTGTTTTAACACACACACATAATTATATTTTTTATAAACATATAGTGTTTTACAAAAGATGTGTGTTGTATTAAAATGGTTAAAAAAATCATTCATATACTAGTAAAATGTCAAAAAACTATGCATACTATGCATAACAACAAATAGTTTTTCGCACACGCAAAATATATGACAATCTTAAAGTAAGAATTAACCTGTCATTATTCATCAACCTCACACTTATAACTAGTCTTAGGATTAGTGGAACACACTATGAAATTCTTTATTTGTCTTCTTTTGAAAGAGTGTTCGTGAGGGTCAAGAAATGTAACACCCCCAAAAATGGGTCGCAGCGGAAATATGTCCGGGAGCGTTACTTCATAATACAATAGCACAAGATACAAGAGA
>BQNB010116003.1:10699-21444 GCA_026074375.1 Tanacetum coccineum
GAAAAATATAAAACCAGAAAAAAAAATCAAAATACTAAATTAGAAAATTTTAAAAGACAAAAATAATCTTCTCGACATGTGTTTCAGCATCGATAATATTTATGATCCTAGAAATGTCATTTAATAATGACACGGGATTGTAAATAAAGTTCAAATGAAAGATTAAATATTTTAAAACATGTCTTTTTTATTTTTCTAAGGTTTGTAATCACATGTCAGATTGCAACCCGTGCTTTAAATAAAAGGAAAATCTACGCTTCAACGCTTTTATCCTTAACAACGAAAAGAGAAATATTTTCGGTCTTGAGTTATTTAATCCAAATTTTTAAGATAAAAAAAGGCTTGTGTACATATCAGTTCACAACCCGTGCTCCTCAAGAAAAGAAAAATGTATGTGTCAATGCATTTATTCTTAAAAAGAAGAGAAATCTTCTTTGACCCGAATAATTTTTCTTAAAATTGATTTTACAAATCATGGCGGGGTCAATCATTTTTGAAAAACTTTGAATTAAAATCATAATCAATTTCTTCGTCAAAAAAAGCGTTCAATAAAATTCAAACTCTTGAACAAAAACAATAGATCTTTAAATAGAATACAGGTCTTTGTTCGAGGAGGAAAAATGGCTTTTATAACTGTCTTTCACTAATTCATGGATATAAATAGAAAAAGTTTTTTTAACTTAACATGCTACAATTTTAGGGTGAGTTAATTTAGTTTAACTCCAAGGACTTAAGGCATCATAAATTAATAACTTTCGGGCATAAAATTAAAATGGGAATAAGTATCGTAGGGCTTAGAAACTACAAGGATTAAAGTTGTCAACACATTATAGTGTAATAAGTTTTAGGAAAACTTATAAAAGAGTTTGAAAATAGGTTAAAACCACAAGGTCTAAAGTTGTCATTTTCAAAACTTTTTTGATGAAACACCTCCAAACTTGCATTTTTAACTCATTCTCACAAATTTCAAAAACTAAAATCGCACCTCTCTTTGTCCCATTTTTGCACAAATTCATACCAAATCAAGAAGTTGTTTTAATTAATAGGTAAAACACAAAGATTGTTGTTTACACTCTTCTTAACTCATATCTTAAACTAATTAGCTATGTTTTTAGTATAACTCTCAAAATCATTTAAATTAGGGTTAGGGTTCTTAATTTTTGTTTTTGTGTTTTAGCTTAATTAACCATAGGGATTTGGTAGATTGTTGTGTGTTTATGCTTCGTGTAAATGGAATTAGCTTAGTTTTAACATATGAAAAACTTATGGTTAATCTTGTACTAAAAAATTATGCAAAAATATTAAAGAGTGTGTTTGAAAGTGTGTTTGATGTTATAGAATTCTTAGTAATACTTGTTTGTGTGTTTAAAAGCCTTGTATAAGTTATAGAAACAAAATTGAGTGTTCTTATGATTTTTTCTTGCGTGAATGGTTCAAAAATAGTGGGAAAACATTCTAAGTGATTTTTTTGTGGTTTAAGTGAGAATTTTGAGTGTGTTTGTGCTTGAAAACAAAATAGATAGAATGTTTGATCCAAAATCAAGTAGAAAAGGTATGTTTGGTTGCGAATTTACTTGAACCGCAAAGTAAATGTTGCAATATTATGGTGTTTAATGTGTAGATGTCATAGATATATTTGAAAGTGCTAAAATATTGTTGTTTGATAAGTCTTTATGTTCAAAAGATCATCATTTGCGGTATGGTAAAAGCTGCGTGTTGATCCCAACTTAAGATCTATTCTTTAGCTTGTAAAGATTAAGTTACTTTGGATAAATCCAAGATAACTATGGTAGAAACTTTGTAAATACTAAAGAGTATGTGGAATCTAATCTTTAATACTTAGAAGAATATAAATGAAACATTAAATTGTATGAACAATGATATTACCAAAAAGCTCCAATATTATTAAGATCAATAATATGAGTACTTTGTGTATTACTAGGGTTTACAACCTTGAAGCTATAAAACAAAAATGTATATCTATTGTAATACTCTAAAAGGATGACCTAGGATCTCCTTTTATACACCAAGAAGTCCTTTACAAGATAACTACAAATCTTCTAAAATATTAATCTTATATGAATCTTCTAACTATATAAGATATACACTAAATATCTTCTATACATATCTCTTCACACATCTTATCACTTGATTAGTAGTAATCTTCACTTCAGCAGTAGTAATCTTCACTTCAGCAGTAGTAATCTTCACTTCAGCAGTCTTAAGTTAATACTAGCAGTACTAACTTTCCAACACTTAGCATATTTCTATGTATCTTGAGCAGTATTAATTATGCTTGGCAGTACAAACTCATGTCTTGGTAGTATTAAGTATGAAGACTTTAATTCCTAACAATCCTCCCCTAAACTTGTGATTTACCTCCAAATCATCAAGTTTCTTGAATTAAATCTTCTACTCTAAGAGGATGCTTCCAAACACTTCATCTTCTTGGTCTATCAGCCTGCATAACTATCTTCCTAAGAAGTTCTCTGGCTATCTCACTATCTTCATCCACTAAGAGTTTTGCAACTAGCATCAATGTAAGAGTTCCTCTGGACAATGGATACTCTCTTTCCCCAAGCATGTAGATATCCACTCTAGCCTTTGTAAACACATGATGCACTCCACATGTATCATATAATCTCCAAGTCAACTCATGCATTCCTGACTAAAATTTCCATAGTTTATCATCTGCAACTGGTTTAAATAACCTTTTCAACTCTACCCATAGCTCTCTTTCCTTATCATATGTTGGTTCTATAGAGTTGAACTTCTCTTGAACCAGACTCCATAGCTTGACTAAATCATCTCTGTCAAAAACTTTCAGCATATCATTAAAGAATTGGTATACCTCAGTGTGATTTCCAACTCTAAAAATCTTCCAGTACTTCCTTGTGCCTTCAGTGTAAATCTCCTAGTCAATAATTGGATATTTTATTTGTAAGGCTTCAACATTTACTCCTTGCTCTGGAAAAATGATCATCATCTGTTGTAGTTCTTCTTGTTACAGTTCTTGTTGTTCTGCTGCTGATCTTGAGACTTCACCAGTCTTTTGCCTCTTTAAACTTTCTTCTTGAAGATTTAGACCTGCTCTTTTTGTTCTTTCTTTTCCCATAACTGAGTCCATGGGCACAAATGAGGTAACCTATTTGTAAGCTTTATCAAACATCTCCTTGACTTCATAAAAGCTTTTTTCCTTGAAGTGTTCCATCTTGTATCCTGCCATATTCTTCATATATATGACCATGGTCTTTCTTTACTGAGACATGGTTTGAGGTTTATTTCTGACGGCCTTATATCGCTGTGTAGCTTGTAGCTTCTTTCTCTTGTCAATGAGCTCTGCAAGTAATCTTGCCTATTCTGTAATGGATAGACTTTCCCTTTCTTCCTCTAACATTCTCTGAGCCAGATCCTCATCTGCTTGGATTTGAGCTTTAACATCATCCCAATCAATATCAGCAACTGATGGATTAGCTTCATCTTCAGTAGTTTCTCTTGAAAGTAGTTCTTCTTGTTCTGCATTAAACTTTGCTTCTTGTTTTGCATTAAATCTTGCTTCTTGTTTTGCATTAAATCTTGCTTGTTCTTCTTCATGCAACTTCTGAGCTAATTCTTCATCAAGGCTCATCTAAATTTAAACTCTCTTTTTGATCTTCTTTGGTTGCTCAGACTCTTGCATAATGGCTTTACCCTTATCCTTTGTTGCACTTCTTCTAATATAGACTAATGTTTCAGAAGCAGAAACATCAGTAGTTCTTGTAGGACTGGCAGTATTAATTGTAGGATTGGCAGTACTAACTGTAGGACTAGCAGTACTAACCCCTACACTAATAATAGAAACTGGTACACTAGCAGCATTAATATCTGCACCAGCAGTAGAAACATCTCCAGCATCCATATCAATCTTCCTCTCTTGTTTGGATGCATCCTCTATACACAAATCTTCTTCATCATCAAAGAGAACCAATCTTTGTCTTCTTCTAGCTGTTCTAGACTAAGCCTTGTCTTTTAACTTCATGACTTTGTTGATCAACTTAGTCAGTGCAACACCATAAACAAGCTTTTTCTGCTTCAAATCATATTCCAAGCTAGTAACCTTTTCAGACAATTTGGTACAAAGTTTTATCAATTTGTTTTGTTGCATACTGCCCTTATCACTTCCAAGTGTGTTAACTCTTGGGAGAGGTGAATCACTGGGCATTGTAAATACCCTTTCAGATCAAGTCTGAACAGGAGTATCCCCTATGGTAACATGGCACCCAGGACCACCTTCTGAGCTATCTCTTAGAGAACTAGGCCCAGCTGGTGTTATCATGGATTGGGTCTTATTAATGGTACCACTATCCTGTCCTGCCTCTATGCGAGAGACGATAGTGACAGCCCTTTCCATTCTGTCATCCTCACCAAAAGAGATAGCCTTATCTGCTACATGGGTGTGAGTAGGAGATCCAGGTTAAGGAACCTCAGATTCCTGTCTGGTTTGTCTTCTATAGGTTTGTGAAACTTATGGTTGTGAGTTTGATGGAGCACTGGTGGGTGTGTGATGGGACTCAACTGGGTCTGTTGATCCTTTACCCTGAACTGTGTGGCCTTGGACAATCATTGTTGGAAACAATGGTATGTCAACCCCAGTAAAACCCTTAGTTTCCCTCTTCATACTGCTAAAAAGTTTTTGAGTGTGGGTAGGAGCAATATAAAGTCTGTTATGAGGGTTAAGTAGTCTTTTTTTCTTGTTTAAAATCAGTTGAATAAATCTTGGATAAATTAAAAATTTACGTTTACTATCCAAGTTTTTAACCATACCATCAAAAATCAGTTTAGAAAAGTTAAATGTCCTATTTGTGGCCAAGAAAATAATAGCAGTTGCTATATTGCTACTCAATTATTCCCAAAAGTTTTTCTTAAGACTCAAACAATGAAGGATGGTATGGATAAGAAATCTCCACTGAGGGGAAAAGTGTCCTTTTTAAAAGGTCAATTTAATGAAGTTGACACATATCCCATCAATGAAAGGTTTTCAAAAATTTCAGTATTTGGCAAAGAACTAATACCATCACCATCTGCTAATTTGAGATGTCTCCTAACAGATGACTCAGTAATAGTCTTAACTTTGCCATCGACTGTGGCAGTTAACTCTTGTTCTCCATTATCAAGTGTTTTGGCAGTAGCAGTATGCCAAAACTGTTCGATATGAGAAACATAGATAGTGGGATTCTCTGTAAAAGCATACCTTATGTGACTAGCATTGAGAAAATCCACTATTTGATGGAAACCTTCACTTCTCTCTGGTTTCTTCAAGTAGGCGACCATGTTATGCGTATCATAAAATTCTAAATTCGCCATATAGAGAGCAAAGTTTGATTAGAGTTCTGGGTTATGTTCGATTATGAGAGTATGTGAGTTTGACAAAAGCAATTGAGATTATATAGTTATCACTTAAGATTTTGATTGGACCGACTGGATAGATTTTTTCTTTATCTTGAAGAAATCTTATAAATTAAAGAAAGATCAAGAATTATCCAATTTAGGAATTATATAAGCGAAGTAAGTGACAAATATATCTCAACGTCTCTTTCTAATTAATGAAAAATAGTTATACCCCAAACAGTACTAACGGTAACCCAGCAGTACTAATTTTAGCTTAACAATACTAATATTAAGCCTAGCAATACTAACTTTATACAAACTTTTGCCCAGCAGTATTAACCTAAATTTTTGTTTCAAAACAATATTGCACTCATACAATTTGAAGGGATTAAGTATAAAGGAAGACACTTAATCTTTTCGGTTGCATTTAACCTCTAGTTCTATGAGAACCAATGATTTCAGTATAAATACTGCTTGTGATCAGATAGACTCATTAAAAGAGCCTTCTTGACAGGGTTTCCAGCTCAGTGGCAAGTGTTGCCTCTAACACAGATGTATTAGATTCACGTTTGCTCGCCGTTCTCTAAACCAGATGTCCGTAGACTAACATATTATTGATTTCAAGAAAAAGAGTTAAAGGACTTCCCAACTTAGGTGTAAACTTAGCATTAACCCTTGTCAAGTGATACCTAAATCCTCTATATCATTAATCAGTTTCTCCATCATTAAGCAATAGCTTTTCATCAAACAAACCACCACATTTGCTTTCCATCATCAATCTCACACAGCACCAAATCCAACCATGCTGTTTTGCTTATCCTGCAGTTGTTAGTCTAAAACTAAGAAAACACAAGCCAAGGCATTTTCTTCTTAACAATATTAATTATGACTAAAAGTTTTAACTCAACAATATTAATTTGCACTAGTAGTATTAACATAACACTCTTAAGTATGACTAACAGTACTAGTTATACTTAGCAGTGCTAATTGATACAACTAACAGTACTAATCCTTTTCAAAAGATTACAAAGATACAAAGAGATTAAAATTTTAAGGATTTAGTATTCCAATACTTGAAACCAAGTACTGAAACCTTCCAACATCAAAGGCTTTTGTAAGTAAATCTGCAAAATTGTTATGTGTATGTATTTTAACCATTTGAATTAACTTTTTATCATTGCAATCTCTTATAAAATGATGTCTGGTCTAGATGATGTAAGATACATTAATGACCTAATCATTGACCTGTAGAGATGAACATCAACATCATCACCATATGAATCTTTGAGCAAATCATTTTCTATATCCATTGGGGTGCTAGCTGTCTTGACATCTGTAGAATTAAACTTTCTTAATATTTCAGCAACATATTTATCCTGACTGATAAATATCCCATCTTCCTTTTGCTTCACTTGCAATCCTAAGAAGAAAGTGAGTTCTCCTATAGAACTCATCTGAACCTTGTCATGCATCAGTTTCTTAAACTCAGTGCATAACTCCTTCTTGGTAGAGCCAAAGATAATGTCATCAACATATACCTGTACAAGCAAAATATCCCCTTTTTGCCTCTTGATAAACAAGGTCTGATCTATCTTTCCTATATGAAACCCATTGTCCAACAAATACTTGGCCAAGGTTTAATACCAGGCTCTTGGAGCTTGATGCAAACCATAAAATGCTTTCACCACCTTGTAGACTTTGTAAGGATAGTCATAATCTTCAAACTATGGAGGTTGACACACATATACCTCCTTTTCAATCCTTCCATAAAGGAAAGCACTCTTCACATCTATCTCGTACACCAAAAATTCCATAAATGAAGCATAGGCTAAGAACAGCCTTATTGCCTTAATTCTTGCTACAGGGGCAAAAACTTCATCATAGTCTATGCCTTCTTCTTTATTAAATCTCTGTGCAACCAGCCTTGCTTTGTTCTTAATCACAATACCTCTCTCATCTTTCTTGTTCCTAAAAACCCATTTTGTACCAATAGGCCTCTTACCCTTAGGCAAATCCACCAGTATCCAAACCTTTAGTAGCTGAAACTATAGAAGCTCTTCCTACATTACCTCTACCCAAGCTGGATCACTTAATGCTTTGGTAATTCTTTTGGGTTCTTCCTATGATAAGAAACAAGCAAACAAACAAGTATGAAGGTCTTCATGAGTTTTCCCATTATAAACATCACTAATAAACCCTTGTTCATTAGTAGTCTTAGTCATTCTCCTTGTTTATACACCAGACTGCACATCACTAATTACATTACCAAGTGAATGATCTTTATGGATTCTTGTATTTGGAGTAGAAAGAACTAGATATGTGTTAGTGATGTTGCTCATATCTACTTCTATTTCATTCAAATTTCTCATGTCAGATTCATCACTAAAGAAATCATTATGAGTGGCTTCAAGTGTAGCAATATCTCCTAAAGTAGGTATGTCTGGACCAGTTTGATAGCCACTAGACCTAACAGTATTAACTGTTGGACTAACAGTGTTAATATTTGGACTACCAGTATTAACATTTGAACAGGTAGTATTAATACTTGGTCCAACAGTATTAACATCTTTAGTACTGTTTTCATGTTTAGGTCTCTCTTGATCATCAATTCCACATTATTTACTTGGACCTTCATTTACCTTCTTTTTAGCATCACTAGAAGGTTGTGATCCATCATCATTAGAATTCTTTAAAGAAGAATCAAATAGTGAACCATCTTTCCATAGTGGCATCAAAATGCACTCTTGGCTAGATCCTGTCTCCATGCTAGATTGACCTGCATCAATACTATCTTTTGTACCTGCAAAATCATTAGAGTTTGTACCTGTAACAACTAGCACATAATTCATTGATTCTGTTAGCACATCAATATCAAATAGCCACTTTGGTCCATCACCTGCAATAATAGGCTTATTCTCCAAGAACTCAATATACAAGTTTTCTTCTACTTTCCTAGTCCTAATGTTGTATACCCTAAATGTCGTATTGTTCATAGAGTATCCAACAAAGAATCCTTCATCAGCTTTTCCCTCAAACTTGCCTAAATGATCTATGGTATTAAGAATGGTAACATGAAACCCAAATGGTCTCATAAAGCTTAAAGCATGTGTTCTACCTCTAAACAGTTCATAATGGGTCTAATTATGAGGCTTAACTATTAGTACTCTATTCTGCACATTGCAAGCAGTATTAACTTCTTCAGCCCAAAATGTAGTAGGTAACTAAGAATCAGCTAACATGGTTCTAGCAGCCTTAATTAGTGTCCTATTTCTCCTCTCAGCAACACCATTTTGCTGAGGAGTTCTAGCTACACTATATTCCTACCTAATTCTTTCTTTTTACAAAACTCATTCGTAACTTTATTCTTAAACTTAGCTCCATTGTCACACCTGATTATCTTTATTTTATTATCAACTAGAATTTATATCTTAGTAATAAAGCTCTTAAGAATGCCACTGGTCTCATCCTTAGTTGCTAAAAAGAAAACCCAAGTAAATCTACTATAATTATCAGTGACAACTAGACAATATTTCTTATTCATTAAGCTGCTCACAAAGGTTGGACCAAACAAGTCCATATGCAACATGAATAAAGGCTAAGTAATAGAGTTTTGAATCTTAGACTTACAAGAGGCTTTGTGTTGCTTCTCCTTTAAACATGCAACACAAGTCTGGTCATTTTCAAAACTTTTTGAAGGTAAACCTTTCACAAGATTTTCCTTAACAAGTTTATTAATAGTTTTAAAATTTACATGACCTAGCATCCTATGCCATAGCATTGATTCATCAAGAGTGGCCTTTGCAACAAGATAAGTTAAGCTCTCTTTAAGAACTATGTTCTTCATATCAACATTGTACATATTGTTCTTTCTAGGAACTTTAAGTAAAACCTGACTCTCATCAGCTAACTTAAAGTTAGGAGACAGAACAAAACATTCAATGTCAGGAAAAAGAACATTGTTTTTTTTGTCACACATCTGTAAGACACTAAAAAGGTTAAACTTTAACTCCTTGACAATGTACATATCCTTAAAATTAAGCTTAGTCTTAATTGTTCCTTTACCAGTAATTTTTCCTCCTTTGGATCCTCCCCCAAAGGCAACATATCCTCCATCAAATTCCTTGAAGTTTGTGAGATAGGACATGTTCCCTGTCATGTGCCTTGAGCACCAACTGTCAACATAACATTGATCTTCTAACTCCTTTTGTGGATGACCCTACACATAGAATAAGGAAATTAGTTTCCTTTAAGGACCCAAGCCATCACTGACTTGAATCTGCCTCGTGTATCAATATAATTATGTTTCTTCAAAGTAATTGATGCACTATCAAGTTTGATAGGTCTCCAAACCCAACATGCTAAGGCCTTAATAACATTGTCATAATTTTCCCTAACAGCATTAACTACTGCTGAATTTGGCCTAGCAGTATTCTTGTTGATCACAACTTAAGATCTATTCTTTAGCTTGTAAAGATTAAGTTACTTTGGATAAATCCAAGATAACTATGGTAGAAACTTTATAAATACTAAAGATTATGCAGAATCTACTCTTTAATACTTAGAAGAATATAAATGAAACAGTGAATTTTATGAACAATGATATTACTAAACAGCTCCAATATTATTAAGATCAATAATACGAGTACTTTGAGTAGTACTAGGGTTTAAAACCTTAAAGCTATGAAACAAAAATGTATATCTATTGTGATACTCTAACAGGATGACCTAGGATCTCCTTTTATACACCAAGGAGTCCTTTACAAGATAACTACAAATCTTCTAAAATATTAATCTTATACGAATCTTCTAACTATATAAGATATACACTGAATATTTTCTATACATATCTCTTCACACGTCTTATCACTTGATTAGTAGTAATTGTTAGGTTTAAATGAATTTAAGATGATTCTTAGACTTACTACTGCTTAAGTATACATTAGTGCTGTCAAGCATACTTTGTGCTATTGGTGATATGAATTAAAATTATGCTAAGTAGTTAGTACTGGTAGTATAAAGTTACTACTGCTAGTTAATACTGTTAGTATAAATTAGTACGGATAGTATAAAGTTACTACTGTCAAGAGAAGTTAAGACTGCTTAGAGATGATGACTGAGTAGTTACTACTGCTAGTATAAAATTACTACTATTAGTGTAACTTAATACTGTTTACTACTCAGTTAATGCTGCTGAAAGATTACTGCTACTTCGAGAGTTTCTACTGTCATAAGGATAATGACAAGAGATAAAGATTGATTGGAGAACAAGAATACTTACAAAGATAAGTATTAGTTATTTGTTTAAGAGATAATGTTTGTTTATAGAAAAGATCACGATATTTTAGGAAAGTATTGTAAGCCTTCTAGGACTCCTTGGT